>CAJQZJ010000103.1:235122-268197 GCA_907164525.1 Lophiomys imhausi | reverse complement strand
CCAGACCCAGGTTTGATTCCCAGCACCCACAGGGCGGCTCACCGCTATCTGTAGCTCTGGTTCTAGGGGATCCAACGCTCTCAGGAACTTCTCAGGCACCAGGCCCACATGTGATACACAGACATATATGCACGCAAAACACCCACATGTATAAAAATTCAAAAAGTTCTGAGCTCCCTGAAGCACCGTTTGCAGTCAGGGTTGCTGGAAGGAGCACATGACCCAGTGACGGCAGGACCATCCTGCAGGCTTGGGAGATCAGGGCCCTGTCATACCAGACAGCACTGCCTCTCTCTCTCTCTCAGCCAGGGTGGGCAAGGACCACTCTGCTTCAATATACTGATGCCCCCTACATGAGCCTCCCAGCAGCAGTAGGAAGAAAACTAGGCAGACTTCAGCTTACCATGTCGTTCTGTGCCCCTGTCCCTTCCCTGACTGCTAATGGCTAGCACCCCTTTCTCTGGCAGCCTGGCTCCCATGATGCTCACTCCCCCGTGCTTCCCCCAAGCCAAGCCCTGAGGATATCAACTCCAGGGACTTATATCATCATACCTGAACCTCTTCTCCCACTGGGCTCGGTCCGAGGGGCTGCCTTCTGTCCATGGGGTGCCTTGGGGGGCTTGTGGTCTGGGGTGGGAGTGGAGCCTGGGTGGGTCTTGCTGGCACAGTCCAGGTCAGGGATGGCCTTGAGCAACTCAGCCTGTGTCTCCTCCAGCAGCCGGTTGATGTCCTTGGCGCTGTACTGGGTCAGGGCTGCCCGCTTCTCTTCCCAGTCTCTCTCTGCAGCCTTGAGACGGGAAAGCAGAGCTGGTGTCAGGGCTCCCTGAGCTCCCAGAATCAGCCCCTTCCCCAGCCACATATGTCAAGAGCCAGAAGAGAACTTCATGGAGACACGCCCCCTTCTACTGGGTGCTACACACTGTCCCTGGGGCTTAGAGAGGCCACTTTCATCAAAATACATTATTAGCCTTAGTTCTGGACATTCTATTTTGTTTCATTAACCACTCAGCCTGCATTTATGCAAACATCATATTGCTTTAATTATTATAGCTTTATAGTGTCCTTTCTAGAAAGAAGGGTAAGTGTCACCAATAACATGCCTTTCAGACTTCTGACCCTCCTCCTAAAGAGCCTGCCTGCTACTTAAGTACCTGACATTCCAGGTGACAGCAAGAACTGTGAGCCTAGCTCATGCCCCACCCTGGTCCATTACCTCTACAGACACAGCTTTGTCCACGCTTCTCTTGCTAGGAGCATCCAGGCCTTTGGTGGGGTTGCTGCTCTTTGGGGTGAGAGGGGCTCCTTCGGCAGGCCCACTCAGCTCATGGAGATTCAGTGGAGGACTGGGGGGTGGTATTTCAAAATCCAGGCCCTTGCTGAAGTCTGTTTCGACTGCCACCTTCTTGGGGGACTGGTTAAGGAGATTGTTGGGGGGCAGCCACACACCCTCATCCACTTGCCTAGGGTTGGGAGAGTGAGGGTGAGAAGTATAGCTGCTGGAGGAGAGCCTGCAGCTGTGAGGAAGGCCCTGGGATCTTGCAGGAGCCATGAGCCTAGGGGGGGCATGTGAGGGAAAGCCAAGGCTTTTGCATGTTGGGGTCACAGGTCAGATTTGAAGATCAGTCCTAGCTGGCAAAGAGTGACCTCTGAAAGGTCAGGATAAGGGGTGAGGGGCTCCTATGAGTCTGGGCCCAGCATATAACCTCATGGAAAGTTAAAGATCAAGGAGAGAATGACCTGCGGATCTGGGCCAGCGTGTCAGTGACCCCCCGGCAGCGCTTGAGAAGTCCATCAAGGCGTTGAGGTTCTTCCTTCAGGAACTTCACGGCCTCCACCTCTACACGAAGCACTACCCGCATCTTACTCTGCAGGCCTGGGAAATGAGCTGAGAGGGCACCGGGAGTAAGCTGGCTGGGTTGGAGGATTTCAGGGGAGCCCAGCAGAGATCCCCTCAGGGTCACCCTTGCTAGGGTAGGCTCACCCTTGAGTTCCGTCAGTGTCTCCCCAAGCTGCTTCAGCACCAGCGCCTTCTCTTCCAACTCAGAACCAGGCACCAGCCGGTGGTTGTGGGCCACATCCCTCTGGATCTTCTCCACTGATTTCTCCAGGTCACTGCAGGCACAGAGAGACCCTTCTCAGCCCCTCTGGCCCCAGCCTAGCCCCCTGAAATTGAGTAGCTGGAAAGAAATCATGCCACCAATCAGATCAAAATTAAAAGCTATTGCTAGCAGTAATGGATTACTCCTGTAATCCTAGCACTTGGAAGGCTGAGTCAGGAGGGTCATTGAAAGTTTGAGGCCAGCCTGGGATACATAGTTAAGATCCTCACTCAACAAGATAAAACATTAAAAACAAAAAACAAAAGCCATCCACCAGGCTACAAGCCCAAGTGAAACTGGAAAGGCCAGATCTCAAAGGTGAGACTTTCAACCAGTTCTTTCAAGGTGCCCAGTCCTCCTGACAAGCTCTAATCCACAGTGATACCAGCATTCTTCTCTCCCTATCATGTGCAACCTGACTCTAACTCTTCCACATAAGCAGTGGAGACCTGGTAGCCAAACAGTCTCACAGAGAGACAGCTGTACACGCCTGAGGGCACAGCCATGGCCATCGACCTTTGTCAAATGGCCCTGCCTCTCTCCTTTAGGATACACTCATTATATATATACATATATGCATACACATACACACATATGTTAAAAATAAAACACAAAGTGGGCCCATCATCCTGAGGTTAAACCTTAAACTTAGCTTTATAGTCAGTGAGACCCATTTCTTGTCTCCTTTCCCCGCAGAAAGCCCCTGAACAATCAATCACCTAACGTCTCTGCACGAGCACAAACACACACACACACACACACACACACACACACACACACAGTATATAAATGCAACTTTTTTGGACAGGGTATCAAAAGTTAGAAGTTCCTGTCTGGGTTGGAACCACCACACCCATGTTTTTAAAAAGTCTTTTTAAAGAAATAGGTATGGGGGAGAGCCTCCCTGTGACTACTCTGAGGACTGAAGGAGCCGATGGTCCCTGGGGATCATGCTTGCTCCTCTCTCTAACTGCACCGCCACTTTCCCTGTTTGCTTCTGTTTAGATCACTTAGAACTTCTCTGAAGTCCTCATGGATGCTAATCTAATCTCATCTCAGGTCTCAAAACAAAAAACTCTCTCCCTGTCTCTTCACTCGGAGTTGGGGTCTTTGCTGGCTTGTGAACTTTCTGGGCCACTAGTCCAAAGCAGGCAAGACTGGTTTCTTCCAGTTTCTGTTCCTCAGCTCCATGCCTGGTGCCGAGCAGACACATGCTCAGTAACTGTGGAACCGAGGCTGGAGAGACCGGCTCTGCGGTTTTGAGGGCACAATCCTCTTGCAGAGGACCTGAGCTGGATTCCCAGCACCCACAACAGTGGAATCTAATACCTCCAGCCTCTGTGAGGACTAGGACACACATGCATATACTCACACGCGGATACAGATATTTAGAAATTATCTTTTGTAAAAAATTAAATATTTTTAAATTATAGGATGAAGAAGTTAAGATATAGGATGACAGAATTAAGATAGGCAGGCAAGTCATCTCTGTCCTGTACTTGAGTCAGCATTGCCTCCCACTCACAGGACTTTATACACATTCCTCTCAGGTCCCATCTGTTGGATTTCAACAGCCCAGGTGTAAATGGATTTGTTCCAACATCCAATATGTCTGCTGTTTTTCAAAGTTCAGTTGTCATCAGTCAATCACATCAGCATGCCTTAGACATCATCCAGCCAGCAGATGGACAGACAGACCAGCGCAGAGCCAGGGACACAATCCTGGGATTCAACACTGCTGGTTAAAGAACTACTTTGCATTAAGCACTTCCTGTTCACCAGGTGCCACATCGACCCTATACATTCATTCCCCTATTTCAACCCTAAAACAAGTCCCGGAGGGAACCTTGCTTCCAGCTAACACATGGACAAACAGTGGTGCAAGACTAGACTACATTTCCCAGCTTTTCTTGCAATTAGAAGTGGGCATTCTGCCGGGTGTGGTGGCGCAAGCCTTTAATCCCAGCACTCGGGAGGTAGAAGCAGGCAGATTTCTGTGAGTTCAAGGCCAGCCTGGTCTACAAAGTGAGTTCAGGACAGTCAAAGATACACAGAGAAATCCTATCTCGAAAAACCTAAAAAAAATAAAATTAAAATTAAAAAAAAAAAGAAGTGAGCATTCGAGCCAGGCAATGGTGCACGCACCTTTGATCCCAGCACTTGGGAGGCAGAGGCAGGCAGATCTCTGAGTTCAAGATCAGGCTGGTTTACAGAGTGAGTGCCAGGACAGCCAGGACTGCACACAGAGAAACCTTGTTTTTGGGGGAAAAAAAGCATTTGACTGAGGCCTACCCAATGATCTAGGGATGGAAAGGACATGTGCTACTTCCAGATCTGGAGCATAAAGACCTCCCTCCCATGAGCCGGGCGTGGTGGTACACGCCTCTAATCCCAGCACTCAGAGGCAAAGGTAGACGGATCTCTGTGAGTTCAAGGTCAGCCTGGTTTACAGAGTGAGTCCCAGGACAGCCAGGGAAACACAGAGAAACCCTGTCTCAAAACAACAACAACAACAACAAAAAGACCTCCCATGCAAGCTCCTTCTGCATCTTTGCCTTTCTGATTGGCTCTGAGGACCATGGTCTTCTGGGTGACTTTGGAAGGCACATGTTGAACATGGCAGAAACTCCATCCCTGGCTGACTGTATATGAGACTGCATTGCTAACCCACCTACAGTGTTTTCTAAGCAAGAAAAAAAAATCTATCACCTTGTTTTACAACAATGTATTTATTGGACTTTCAGTGTGTGAGCATTTTGACTGCATTATGTGTACTGTGTGTGGGCCTGAAGGCTATGTGTACATGTACTGTGTGTGCCGGCCTGGGGCCTGCAAAGGCCCAGAACACACAGAACCTCTAGAACTGAAGATGGCTGTGAGCCACCACATAGGTTCTGGGAACTGAACCTGAGTCTCTCTCTCTAACTACAAGAGCAAAAAAAATGTTCTTAACCCCTGAGCCATCTCTCTAGACCCCTTAATTAATATCTTTTTTTTTTTTAGAAAAGATATCAACATATCCCAGAAGATATATACGTAGCTGAGGATGGGCTGACATTTCTGCCTCTTCCTCCTGAGTGCTAGGGTAACATTACAGGCTTACACTGCCACACCCAGCAAAGAACCATTAAACGACTTGGGAGCTTTTTGTTGTAGTATCTACCTTAAATAAATAAGGAATCCTAACTGTGGTTTGGCCTTCCAAAGTGGGGTGGCAGAGGCTCTGAGATAAATTTGTTCAAGGTCATGCAACTATCCTGTGGCCTGGCGGTATCAACCCATGTAGGACTTCAGCCATTGGTTCTGTTGTGTCTCACTTCCCAACTGAATGATGTCACCTACCTGCTGTCCCAGCCAGCTCTGACTCTACCACATGCAAATAGCCCACCCCTTTTCCACAGTTAGCTCCGGGTCAGCAGACAGACAGACTCCAGGAGTCCACAGTCAGGGGACAATATCCAGGAGAGCCCAAGGCTTTGGCCAGACAGTCAGGTGAATGAGCCCAGCAGGAATGAAACCAAAACCCAGCCTCCACTGCCAGCAGGATGCCAGTAAAAAGGAGCAAAGCAAAATGAACATGAGGGAGAGAGACAGAGAGAGGAAGGGAGAGAGAGAGAGAGAACACAAGGGCTGCAGGACTATTGCCGGGTGGCTAGGGCAGAAGGCAGGTGATGGTCCGGAAGGCCAGACCCATCACAGGACTTGGCCCAGTCCCTGCCCCAGAAGAGACAAGCGCCAGGCTGGAGAATCACACGAGCAAGCAGTTACTGGGTTCTCTACACTGAGCAGTCTGAGTAATGGGTGTGACGAGGGATAGGGGACAGGGAGTCTCTATGTTCCTAGAGAACTGAGGCCCCCAGGAAGCCAGGGACCAGACACTCGAAGAGCAAACATAAATTGCTTCTTTCATCTCTTTTGTCTCAGTACTTTGATGGCTCCCTTAATTTCCCTTTAATGTCCAGATCTAACTCCTTTTGAAAATCCTGGCCCAGCTCCTCTATGTAAAATGAAAAGAGACAAGGAAAAGACCAGGAATGGGGGGAACAGAATCCCTGGAAGGGAGGATGGCAGCAGCTGGTCTGCTTAGGCTGTGGCTGCGGTTGTCACTGAGTTATCACACCCGGACATGATGGAGGGTTGGAGTTGCTGCTGCTGGCTTATTTCCATGAGAGATGGCCCCTTACTGCATCTCAGCTGCAAGGTGTCACAGGACTCCTTGCCTCAAACACTGCCAAAATTAAAATGCATACCAGGTTTGCATGGTCCCCCAGCTGTGACCTCCTTATGGACCGCCTGGTGAGAGCCCAAAAGCACTGTCTGACAGCTTTCTTGGCTCCCTAGTCTCAAGCCCCTTAGTACAACCCAAGCCCTCAGCTTCTTTTGAAAGAACTGCAAAAAACAAAACAAAACAAACCAAAAAACAAAGCAAACCTTGTACTGACTGGCCAGGACGCCGAAGCACAGCGTGGGGGAGGGGGTAGCAGCTACCTTGATCACATAAGCCCCTTGATTCTGGAGCTGTCTCTGGGTCCCCTAAATGCCCTGTGTCACTAAAAGGGACCACAAGAAGGGGAGGGGCCCTT
Organism: Lophiomys imhausi; assembly: GCA_907164525.1. Taxonomy (NCBI): domain Eukaryota; kingdom Metazoa; phylum Chordata; class Mammalia; order Rodentia; family Muridae; genus Lophiomys; species Lophiomys imhausi. The sequence continues at coordinate 261,515 of CAJQZJ010000103.1, read as the reverse complement.
GCCTCAGCCCAAGTAACTCAGGAGAAAAGGCTGCAGTTGCTCAGCAGTCCTGCTTTCTGAAAGGACAAGGAAAAACAGCAGCATCTCCCTTCACAGGTGCCAGACAATAGAACTGTGGCCAGACAGCCATTTGCTAAATCTGGATCAGACTGTCTTGTTAACCCTTCTGTGTCTAAGCAGGGCACGGTTGTTCTCTGCTCCTCCTCCTTCAATATTACCAGAGCCCAGCTTCACTGTGCTAAGGAGCAGAGGGGTTTTCCTTGATGCTTTGCCTCAGGGATCAGGGTGGCAAAGGGTCAGCAGCCACCTGGGCAGGTGATAACATCCCTAACACTTCACCTTCTTGCTCAACTTGAGGGTGAAGTTGCCTAGATCTTAGCTCAGAAGGAAAGTAGGCAGAGGATAGAGGGGAAACAGACAGCTGGCTTTCTGAGAGTAGGCTGCCGGCCACAGGAAGCCACCCCAATGCAGAGGTAGGCACCAAGCCAGGAAAAAAAAAAGAAATCAGGAATTATGCCAGATGGCCAAAGGTTTGTGGGTCATAGAGAAATCAGGCCACAGTGGAGGGTGAAATCAGACTTCAGAACGGACCAACGTCATCAGTAATTCCGAAGTAAAGGAGCTGTGACTCCCATGTCAATCAGGCTGGGTCACCCCGGCTGCATCGTGCGGTGGTTCCCCGCACCCCTTCCCTCCCCTCCCCCCTCCCCTCCCCCGGCCGGCGCACGCGGACCCAGCCTCACTTGAGCTGCTGAGTAATGAGCTCTTCGTCGTTGAGGTATCGCAACCGCTCTTCCTCCACCAGGGTGCGCTGCCGCTGCAGCGGATCCTCCTGCCGCCGTGCCGCCTCCGACACCCGCATGTTCAGCTCCGCCTCGGTGCGCTTCAGCAGCGCGCGCACCGACTCCTGGTTCTGGAGCTGAGGGACGAAAAGGATGCACGCGTGGACCGGGTGGGAGGAGGACGCATGTTGCTGGGGAAGGGAGGACAGAGGGTAGCCCCGCGTCCTGGGCTGTGAGTGGGAGCTGCTGCGAAGGCGTGGCAAGGTAGAGATGGGGTCAAGGACCAAGTTGGGGAGAACCCAGCAGGAGATCCGGACCGGGGATGATGGGGCTCATGGAGGGGGCAAAGTTATAGGGGCAGGAGAATGGGATAATTTGTGTGGCCAAAGGGTGACACTAGGTAGGGTCCCGACGACAGCGTGACTGTTGTAGCTGTGGCCTCAAGTAAGCCCTGAGTAGAGATAGGACCTGAAGTGAAGGACTCAAACTGAGGTCATAGGGTCTACCGCTGTAGCTGGGTCTGCGAGATGAAGGTCCAACTCCGAGCCCGAATGACGTGAGTGGGCGAGATCTTACCCAAGGCCCAGCTGGCAGCTCTCTGCCCCCCTCCCCAGCCTGTCTCTGCTCATTATCCTCACCTGACAAACCCTGAGCCCCTCTAGAAGAACCGGCACAATGATGCCAGGCCCCTGACAGGTGGGACCATCTGCCAGGCAGGGCAGGGCAGCCACTCCAGGCTCAGGATAAGGGAGCTGATGGGACTTGGGGAATATGGATGCGGGGCTCGAAGAAACTGGGACTACCTCAAAGGATAGCGCTTGGGGAAGGGATGGGCTGCAGCTCGGGGAGTGGGAAGGAGACTGGGGTTCAGTGAAGGGTCGGGGCTTGGTGAGGGGGCCGAGGCTTAAAGAGGAAGTGGAAAACTAGGAAGGAAAGCGGAGAAAAGGTCCGAAGGAGGACCCTAAGCAATGAGGGATTCCGCTAGAGCTGGATGGTGGAGAAAGGCTGGGCAGCACTTGGGGACAGGAGCTCCAGTCGGTAGGTGGGGGCTGCGGTGGTAGGGGAGGGAGCAGTACCTGGAGCTTGCGCAACTGCTGAAGCTGGCCGCGCAGGTCGCTAGCACTGTTCTGTAGGCCACGCAGGTGCAGCTGCATCTGCAGACGGCTGACAGCAGTGGGCTGCCCTGCAGGGGTGCTGCTGGCCGAGGGCGGGGGAGGGCCCGACACCGGAGTGGCCCCGCTACTCCGACTGCCTGACCCACAGGCTGCTGAGAGGGACCAGAAAGGTGAGCCATAAGGAAAGCAGAGCAAACAAGTAAAGGGGAGGGGAGCCATCCTCTCCCAGAGGCCCCACACCCAGCCAGAGGCACATGGGTATGACTGTCTACCCTCAGTGGTGGTGAGTCCCGGCAGGAGTAAAGTGGAACTCTGTGGAAAGCCCCATGATGTGGCCCCAGTTTAAGGATTAGGGTACTAATCCTAAGACTCCGAGAGGAAGAGAAGGATCCATCACTCACGTGCCGAGGGGGTAGCTGCCCCATTGGAGCCTTCAATCTTCTCACTGAAGCGGGGAGAAAAGAAAATGGTCATGAGGGGCTTGGCTGGCCTCAGACCATCAAAGCTAAATATGGGACCTTAAATGTCACTGCAGCTCCCTGATCTTAGGATAGAACCACAGAAAGAGAAGGAAGTCACTCGGAGGAGTCACACAGAAGACACAGGCAGAACTGAGTTCACTGCCCATGTCTCTGCCTCAAGCCCAGGCCCTGATGGTGGTATTGGGAGAGGGGTCTCACCTTGGGGTCTCGGGCTCTGAGCCTCGAAGTAGGGCACTCTGCACTAGCCCAGTGAGGCTGGCAATCTGTTTCTCCATAGCCTCCATGCGCTCCCTGGGGAGAAAGGTGGCTCTGAGCATACCTTCCTGTGAACATGTGGTCCCTCCTGCCCACCCCAACCCCCACTCCTAAGATTAGTAACCAGAGGACAGCTAGTCTTCCCCTGGCTGCCACACAGAATCAAACTCCTGGCTCTCCACTGTCACCCCAGGGCACTACATGCCTGAAATCCCAGCAGCTGGTGGAGGGGGGAGAAGACTGATGCAGGAGGATTGCTGAGAGGACTGCTGAGAGTCTTCAGAGTAGCCTGGGCTACACAGCAAGACCCTGTCTCACACAAAACACAAAAAACCCAACTCCTCCCCATCCCGAGCCTGCTCCAGTGGATTTCAGCTGGGCTTTGTGTTGGACAGCTCTCAGGGCTTGCAGGGCCCTACAAGCGCTGGGTCACCACTCCATTTTACTGCTGGGTAAACTGAGGCTTGGGGAATAAATACAAACTCGGACCTCTAGAATCACCACTTCAGACTTCATCCATTCCTCCAATGTCCTCCCCTGCCACATCGAAGATACTCTGTCCACCCACAGGGACCTAAATCCAGAGATCCCGCCACACTCAGCGGCGCCTCCTCCTTCCCCTGTGGCTGCCTCCTCCTTCCCCTGTGGCCTCGCTTATGTCCCCTCACCTGGTCTCTGTGTCCTTGGCTGGCACCGGAGGCCCGAACCCCACGAGGGAGCGTTCCCCGGGTCCAGGGAAGAGTTCAGAAGGTGGTGCTCCGGCCGTGGAGGCGCTCCCGGTGCTGCGGGCCTTGCCTCCAGGGCTCTCAGCGAAGACCGACGAGGAGCCCGAATCTTTGCGGAAGGACTGGCGCACCGGCGAGCCGCGGCTGGGCGGCCCCGAGTAGGGACTATGCGGGGGCGGGGGTCCCCCGGAGGGCGCAGACACATCGGCCAGCTTCTGCGGGGATGAAGGCGGCAGGCGGAAGCCGTAGCCGTCTCCGTAGAGCGGGCCGCCGGCGCCCGCCTTGTACAGCGAGTCCTCCAGGTCGGACTGCAGCGCGGCGGCCGAGTAGGTGCTGAGCGAGCGCACCGAGCCCCGCTTGTACAAGCCGCCCGCGCCGGGGTATGCGAAAGGGTCACCCGCCGCGGCGGCCAGGCTCAGGCGGCCCTCGTGCAGCAGCCCGTAGGGATCGGCGTAGAGGCCCTCGCCCTTCACCAGCACCATACCGCCCGCCTTGCCCGCCAGGTCCTCGTCTGGCTTCACGTCGCGCCGCTCCAGGATGGCGCTGGGGCTGGGACTCACTCCCTGGCTGGCCGGGGCGCCTCCCAGTCGCTCAGCCGCGTGGTGCACGGGGCTGCCGGCATAAGAGGGAGGGCGGCCCCCAGCGTATGAGAGGCGTGAGCGCGAGGGCGACCCCGATGGCAGTCCAGATGGCAGTCCCGATGGCAGCCCGGATGGCAATCCGGACGGCAACCCTGGAGGCGGCGAGCTAGATGCTAGGTGCGAGGCGGGCGACAGGTTGTTGAGGCGCCGCGTGGGCGACGACTCCCGCGACGCGTATACCATCTCTCTCTGCGCAGAAGACAGTCCAAAAAGCCAATGGAGCTGGTCACGAAGGGGTCTTCTTAACCCTTGCTTGAGGAGCCAGCACCTCATCCCCTCCCCCACCAGGCTTAAGTAGCCCCCTCTGTTCTGTCTTCCCTCTCCTACTGCATCCTGGGCCCCTTGCCCATCAGTACTCCCAGCATGCCGGTAAACTGGCAGACAGAGAGACATCAGAAAGACAAGCCTCAGCCCATCCTTGATGGGGACCGGGAAGGAGAAGAGAGGGAGAGAAGCTGGGAGAAAGACCTTACAGTATCTAAAAGTCCCTTAAAGAAATCTTGGGTAGCCTTTAATTCCAGCACTTGGGAGGCAGAGACAGGCGGATCTCTGGGAGTTTGAGGCCAGCCTGGTCTACAAAGTAAGTCCAGGACAGCCAGGGAAACACGGAGAAACCGTGTCTCAAAAAAAAAAAGAGCCGGGCAGTGGTGGCGCACGCCTTTAATCCCAGCACTTGGGAGGCAGAGGCAGGCGGATCTTTGCGAGTTCGAGGCCAGCCTGGTCTACAAAATGAGTCCAGGACAGCCAGGGCTACACAGAGAAACCCTGTCTCGAAAAACCAAAAAAAAAAAAAAAAAACATTTTGGGCTGGAGAGATGGCTCAGCGGTTAAGAGCACTGGCTGCTCTTCCAGAGGTCATGAGTTCAATTCCCAGCAACCACATGGTGGCTCACAACCATCCATAATGAAATCTGGTGCCCTCTTCTGGCCTGCAGATATACCTGCAGACAGAACACTGTATACACAATAAATAAATCTTTAAAAAAAAGAAAGAAAGAAAGAAAGAAAGAAAGAAAGAAAGAAAGAAAGAAAGAAATCTTGGGTAGACACACGGAGGAAGCAGATGGGCAGTGGGACGGCACTCCTATAACCTCCCAATTAACCAGGCACCTTTGACTCAGCCTTTAAATTCCCATCTCCAAACCCGCCCTAGTTTCATATTCTGCCTAGACTCCACTCGCCCAGTCTCACCAATGCCTTGGGTGCTCCCTGACATACCCGGAGGTCACCGTTGGTGAGGTGTGAGCCAGGAAAAGCAGCATACAGTGGCTCTTTCCTATAGATCTTGATAATACTTCGGTCCTGGATATCCCTGTTAGGTAGAGAGAGGGACAGAGGGTCACTATGTGCCCCCGGGCTATGCACAACGAGGAGGTGGGGCAGCAGCTACTTCAGGCAGACAAGAGCACACTGACACCCAATCCTTTCCCCCTTTCCTAATTCCTATGTTCAGTGTCTCCTGGTACCTTGGGGTGCCTGCCACTAGTACACAAGCACGAATGGGAGACAGTGAAAGAGAGAGACTCCACCTGTCCACTTTCATAGCCTCCCACTAGTAGGAACCCTGGATGATTTAGCAGAGAGGGCGGGGCTCCTGGACTTGAACAGGAAGGCAAAGGGTACAGAGAGGGTGCAGAATGAGCTAGGGAAGGGACATCGGGGTCCAGCACTCTCAAAGAGGACTGTGGGGAAGTCCACCCACCCCCCTGGGGCCGCGCCCACCGGACATCCTCCAGCTCGTAGAAGACGTTGCGAGCCTCGTCTTTGATGAGGATGGCGGTGTTGGGCGACTTAAGCATGCCCATGGTGAGCTTCTGCGGGAACATGTGCGCGATGAGTGCATGCAGAGTGTCCAGGCTGCTGACCTCGTGTGTGATGTGTACGCGTCGCGTCTCCTCCCCGAACTGCAGAAACAGGACCCCTGCGAAGGAGACGTGGCCCTCATGGTCACTGCCTCTGTCGTCCAGCCGCGTGCTAGGGGAGTGCGGTGAGCCCTCAGGGGCAGCATCGGTCCCACAGAGGCAAGGTCTAAGACCAGAGGCTGCCCCCGAGTGCAAGTGCACCCACGAGCTCCTCATGCCGCTGGTTCGTGGCCCGCCTCTCAAAGCCCCCACCGGACCCCAGGCAGCTGGAGTCTGGGACATGGAAATGGGGCTGGGGGCAGGAGCTGGTGGGAGCAGAAACCAAAGGAAAGTCGGGAAAATTGGAGAGGCTGGCAAGAACGCCAGAGAAAGAAATGAAAAAAAAAAAGCCTAGAGGAAGAAAAAAGGATTGGATAGAGAGGAGGCTGAGAGAGCATAAGGGCCAGCAGGGGATGCTAAGGTGTAGCAGAGAAGAAAGAGCTCTAAGGACAGCGAGGACTTCGAGGAGGTGACAGTTGCTAGAGGAGGGAGTAGCAGGAGATGGAGTAGCGAAGGGTGGGTGAAGCCAGAGGGAGGAGCTGTGGCGGGGCGGGAAGACGAGCAGGCTGGGCAGTACCTGGTGAGCGCAGCTTGGTCTGGCTGGCAGAGCGGGAGAGAGGCAAGCTCTGTCGGAAGCGGTTCATCCTGCTGAAGCCCAGGGGCAGCTCGGCCTCGGACATGGTCTCCAGTGACTCAGCCGAGGCATAGGACAGCTTGGCTGCCTGGTCTGCCAGCCCTGGCTGGGCTCCCTGAGTATGGCGCGAGCTGCGGGTCTGCAGGGGCAGGGCAGGGCAAGAGGCACCAAGCATGAGCCCCACCCCCATCCCTTGCTTTGCCACTGTGGCCATCTGGGCCCAGGAAGGCAGAGCTCTGGCCAGCCAGCAAAACACACACACACACACACACACACACACACACACACACACACACACACACATTCAGAGGAGGGTCTGTCTCCTGGATTCCAGAGTTGGTGGGTAGCTGCAGAAAAGATCCCTCAACTCTTGGGTTCCCTGGGACACCCAGCAGATAAGCAGTGGGCAAAGGACTCAGGCACCCTGGGAAGTCATACAATAAACCATCTGAATTAGACCCATGGGCACGCCTGCTATTTTAAGCTTCCAACGAACAACAACACAAATTTGTCACCGAGGTGAGCAGCAGAATTGTTGAGCAAATTGGAGCATTAGTTCCAGACATTAATTAAGCGGCGGGTGTGTGAGCGGCGGATTTATTCTTCATGGAGTTCAGGGGGCTTGGGGGAGCAGGGAGAAAGCAAAGAGAATAGGGAACCCCAGCCTTTCAGCACCGGGAGGTGTTCATGTCCAGAGTCACTGACTTAGAGGACTTAGTAAGTGGGAGAATCTCCCAAATCCTTAAACCCTTGATTCCACTGAACCACAATTTAAAATAAACTACACTCACTGTATATGCCAAGCCAGGTGTGATACACACAAGTATACTGTGCAAGGCTCCACTGCTCCCTGGGATACACACGCTGTCACACAGCCTGGCTGGCCTCTCCTAGCTGTGAGTATGACAGCCCCTTTCCTAAAGCTACAGCTGAGAGTGATCTACACTGGGGTAGGGAAGGAAGTCACAGATAGCTCAGTGAATCCCTAGGTCCAATTCCCAGTACCCCTCCCCAAAATAAAGATCTGGAGCTGTAGCTCAGTGGGAAGGATGTCACAAGAAGGCTTGACCACTGTTACTTGGGAGGGTGGTGTCTCTCCTATTTCTTTTTTTTTTTTTTAAAGATTTATTTATTATGTATACAGTGTTCTGTCTGCAGGTATATCTGCAGGCCAGAAGAGGGCACCAGATTTCATTATGGACAGTTGTGAGCAACCATGTGGTTGCTGGGAATTGAACTCATGACCTCTGGAAGAGCAGCCAGTGCTCTTAACCTCTGAGCCATCTCTCCAGCCCAGTCTCTCCTATTTCAATTGTACTTCTAGATCTTACTTTTGGCTCTCACCCAGGTCCACAACCTCTGCCATTCAGCCCTAGTCCCCACACTAAACCTGGCTACTATACAGATAACATACTCCATGGTTGTCTCAGTATGTAGCCTTGGTTGTCTTGGAACTGGGTAAGTAGACCAGACTGGCCTTGAACTCACAAGGAGATCCTCCTGCCTCTGCTGGGATTAAAGGTGTGCACTACTTCATTTAAATTATTTACAGGAGTATGATAATGAGTCAGATCTATACCATTCTGTGGTATGTGCATTATATATAAACACGTTAGCTTACTACCTTGAAAAAATAAAACATAATAGTCTTATTTTCACAGGCAGGTATGTTGGTACATGCCTATAATCCCAGCACAGAAAAGGCTGAGGCAGGAGGGTAGCCATGAGTTTGAGGTTACCCTGGGCTACAGTATGAGACCTAATCTGAAAACAAACAAAAATAAACAAACTAATTTTTTTAAGGTTTTTCGAGATAGGGTGTCTCTGTGGATCCTTGACTGTCCTGAAATCACTTTGTAGACCAGGCTGGCCTTGAACTCACAGAGATCTGCCTGCCTCTGCCTCTCAAGTGCTGGGACTAAAGGCATGTGCCACAATGCCTGGCAACAAACTAATTTTTTTGTTTTTTGTTTTTTTGTTTTTTTGTTTTGTTTTGTTTTTCGAGACAGGGTTTCTCTGTGTAGCCCTGGCTGTCCTGGACTCAATTTGTAGACCAGGCTGGCCTCGAACTCACAGAGATCTGCCTGCCTCTGCCTCCCAAGTGCTGGGATTAAAGGCGTGCGCCACCACTGCCCGGCTAACAAACTAATTTTTATCCCTTAAAATCACTTACAACCAGCCGGGCGGTGGTGGCGCACGCCTTTAATCCCAGCACTTGGGAGGCAGAGGCAGGCGGATCTTTGTGAGTTCGAAGCCAGCCTGGTCTACAAAGCGAGTCCAGGACAGCCAGAGATATTCAGAGAAACCCTGTCTCGAAAAACCAAAAAAAAAAAAAAAAATCACTTACAATGGACCGGGCGTGGTGGTGCACATCTTTAATTCCAGCACTTGGGAGGCAGAGGCAGGCAGATCTCTGTGTGTTCGAGTTCGAGGCCAGCCTGGTCTACAAATCAAGTCCAGGACAGCCAGGACTATTACACAGAGAAACCCTGTCTCAAAACAACAATAACAACAACAAAAAAAAAACCAAAATCACTTTTGTTTTTTAAGAGCACTGACTGATCTTCCAAAGGACCTGGGTTCAAATCCCAGCACCCACATGGCAGCTCGAACCTGTCTGTAATAGCCAGGTGTGATAGTGCACGCCTTTAATCCCAGCACTCAGGCGGCAGAGGCAGGCCAATCTCTGTGAGTTCAAGGCCAGCCTGATCTACAGAGTGAGTTCCAGGACAGCCAGGGCTATTACATAGAGAAACCCTGTCTCAAAAAAAACCTAAGAAAGAGGGCTGGAGAGGTGGCTCAGAGGTTAAGAGCACTAGCTGTTCTTCCCAAGGTCCTGAGTTCAATTCCCAGCAACCACATGGTGGCTCACAGCCATCTACATTGAGATCTGCCCGGGCATATATGCAGAGCAAATACTGTATACATAATAAATAAATAAATAAATAGATAGATAGATAAATAAGTGTTTAAAAAAAAAACTAAGAAAGAGAGAGAGAAAGAAAGAAACTGAGTTTTGAACAATTGCAATATATTATTTACATAATTAAAGAGACAATGGCAAAGGCAGCCGTCCCGCTTTGTTTTGTGTCTTTAAGATAGGGTCTCACTCTGCAGCCATGGGTGGCCTACCAAATACTTCCTATATAGACCAGGCTGCCTCACACTTGGGTCCATCCCCCTGCTCTGAGTGTGGAATTCCAGGCAAGCATCACCCAACCTAACAAACATACCTCTAAAAAGGAATAATTTATTCACCTGTTCAGTTCCTTCTTCCCCCAAGTCCTGATTATCCCCTAATTAATCTCTATCTTCCTATTAAGTCAATTTAATGTTCCAATTCAATTAGCACTCTCAGAAAGGGAAAACATCTTCCAACCAGAAGTGTGCCCAGCTGTCCTCAAAGTGGCCTTAAGAGCTTGGAGGGGCATGGAAAATTAGGTTGGGGGGGTCACCAAGGGGCTTCCAGCCTCAAACACAATACCTTGACCAGCAAGGAGGACAGGGGTCTTGGAAGGAAGGAGGCAGTATTTGAACTGGGGCTGCTCGGGAGATCTTGTATCCAGACTGCAGAGCCTAGGCTTCAGCTCTGGGCTGACCAACAGTGACAGGGATCCTCCCACCTTCGTCCAGAGAAGCCACCAGTGGGGAGCCTATGCAGTAATGGGGGAGTGAGGACCATGGCATGGAGTTGCCAGGCAACTGAAAGGTCAGTGGTTGCCAGGCTGGGGTTGATGAGGGGTAACAGAATGAAGCAGCTGGCAAGATGAGAAATAGGGGTAGCTATGGGGTGGGGTCGGAAGGCACAAATGAGAGGTCAGGGAAAGGATGGCATGAACAACGTGATGTTGGACAAGGTCCTGGGGATGGTAGGCCACGAAAATAGGAACTCTAGGAGAAAAGAGAGCCATACCCCTTTCTCTGCCTGGTCCTACCTCCACCCTAGCTCCACGGACATTTTTTCCAGTCTTTCTGCCTTTATGGAAAACCCTAAGTAGAGGGAAAGTCTACCGATACTTCTCTCTGCTCCTGACCCTCCACCAAAGCGGAGAAAAATGAGACATCTAGAAGCCGCTAGCAGGCATGTCCAACTTCTGACATGGCAAATGACACTGTCATCTACCAAATTCACACTTGAGAGTTAAATGAAAGTTACCAAAAAAAAAAAAAATCACAAAAAAATCTTATGATGTTTTCAGTAAGTTCATGCTCTTGTGTTGGACCACACGATAGCCACATGTGGTCTGCTGGTCACGGGTCAGAGATGCTGGCTAAGGGAGATGGCAAGAGAAGGAAACAGGAATTCAAACAGAACTTGAATACAGGAAGGGGCTGCCATGGGAGGCAGTCACTGGACCTGTTCCACCAAGGAGCTAATGAGACCTGGCCTCTGGCCAGGCAGAGGGAGCCAGGGGCGAGCTCTGAGCTCCCAACACCTGTCTACACACTTGGGCAGAAGCACCTACCTGGAGGTATCACAAATTCATTCTCTTTCCAAGATCCACCGTCCCTTAGTGGGAATCTCTGAGAGTGAAGCCTGGGGCTCAAGACTTCTTATGAAACCCTACAGTGATTGTAGCATCCAGAGGTTGGAATCCGGTCAGCATCCATGACTGATGAAGCCAGCTACCAGGTAAAGCTTGCTAACAGAGCAAACTGCCTCGGAGATGCAGTTTTCTCATCTCTCCAATCTTTCAACAACTCTGAGTCAGCCCTGATGGTACATACCTATAATCCACCAATTTAGGAGGCTGAGGCAGGAGGATCACAAATTCAAGGCATGCCTGAGGTACAAAGACAGTTCAAGGTCAGCCTGAACAATTTAGTGAGACCCCCCCTAGTAAAAAAGGGACCTGGGGTGCTGGGTGTGGTGATGTACCCCTGTACTCCTAACACTTGGGAGGCAGAGGCAGGTCGCTCTTTGTGAGCTGGAGGCCAGCCTGGCCTACATAGCCTGTTCCAGGCCTGGCAGGGAGACTGTCTCAAAACCAAACAAAAACAATACCCCCAGAAAAGTTGGTGGTCCTGGGTTCAATCCCCACCATGGGAATGGGGGAACCCCTCTATGATGAAGATGCTGTTCATTTTCCAAAGCAGAAAACAAGGCCCAGAGGAGTGTTAGGTCCTTAAGTGCTAGGTCATTAAGCTAATTAGTAGCAGGTTCCAGTTCACCTCCAGGCCATCAAACCCTCAGGCCCATACCCTCTCCTCTCTCCTGCCCCCTCCAGAGGGGTGAGTTGACAGGCAGATACAGAAGCCCATGGTGCTCTGATTCAAAGGCTCTTGCAGGAAAAATGTTGGTACACAGGACACCTGACAAGTCTGGGTGACAGCCTACTACCCTTCCATAACGTCTGAGGCTCCAGGGACCACAGGTCCCAGACAATAAGCCGGAGCAGAACTTGTCTCATCCAGCTCTGGGTGTGAGGGCCAAGTAAAACAGAGTGCCTGAGGGTGCTCCCCCAGGGGCACCGTGGTATACTGGGAGTTGGGAGGTGGCATTCCAGTTCTCAATAATACAAACTGTCGAGAGGAAGTGGAAAAACACCCATCCCTAGGCCTGGACCCCAAGGTGAACAAATTTAAGGGTATAAGGCAAGTGTGTTGCCTGGTCTTGACCATGGTAGGGGAATAAGAAAGGCAGCCCTGAGGCCTTCCTTAGAAGGACAATGAGAGTTCAGGGTCCAGGACCCACAGGGAACTCACGAGTTCAGGTGTCTGCCTCTGTCAGTAGACTCTCTAGGCTAAGATGTGTCAGAAACCCTTCTCATTCTAAAATGCACCTAGTAGGCCTGGGAGATCTGGGGACTTCAGCATCTCTAGGCCGAACCTCCAGTGGAGGTGGCAAAACTCCCACTCTGGATCCATAAGCCCCTGGCAGACAAACCCAGACTCTCCCCCCAAGCAGCAGCCATAGCCGGCAGCCCCAGGCCCACCGCCCTGCAAAGGAGGGGTCCCGTGCAGAAGCACACCCCAGTGCGAAGCATGTGCAAGGCAGAGGCGGGGAGGGGAAGGTGGGGCATGCACTTGTCACAGAGGCAGAAGCATCCCGCACTGACCTTGAAACTCCAGTAGTTTGGTTGCTGATGGAAATAAGAGAAGAGATGGTTATAAGGGGGGCTGTCAGGGAAGCACGAAACGGACAGCTCAGAGACTCTCAGTACTCAACCCTGGGACATGGGCCTCCACCCCCTGGGGAACAAACAGTAGGCAATGCCTGAGCCTCTCACTTCTCTCCGAAGACTGGAACACCCTAGTTCACCAAGGATGGGCAAGTTCCAAGGTCGGCTGGTGGGGAAGCAGGATAGAGCGTTCCAGATGTGATTGGAACATTTCTAGCCATAGCAACTGACGTCAGAGAAAGTCACAGGTAAGAAAAAGAATAGATGACCATGAGACGGTCAAAGGTTGGAGGGGAGGGCCGCGGTAAATCTGGGCCACGGGATCAGAGAGATGGCCCTCGTTGTGGGAGGCCAGGGAAAATGTCCCAGAAAAGATGGCGTTCCAGCTCAGTTGGGAAGAGGGAAGAGCTGGAGACTGGGGAGAAAGGTGTGCTCAACAGAGCAGATAGCTCGAGGTACCCTGGAGCAGGCAGGGGGTCTGGGAAGAAGCAGAAGTAGCCGCCGAGGGGCCAAAGGGTGAGGTTAGATGCTGGATAGCCTCGGATGGGAGTTACATCTACAGATCAAAGTACAGAAAACACTGAAATGAAGCAGTGAAAAGGGACCCCAGCAGGGTTGCGGGAAGGGAGTAGATGGTGGTGGCTGGGACCAAGTCCAGGGTAGGCAGGCCTGTGTGCCAGGATGTGCAAGGATTGTGGAGACAAGTGGGCCACTGCCAGGGACCTCTGGCATCGGGCAGTGGATGGGGAGCTTGGGTAGCACTTGGAGCTATGGAGGGTTCTAAGCAGAGTAGGTTTCTAAGGGGCCTGAGGCTTCTCCTAGCTCTCAGTAACCCAGGGTCACCCTGCCCTCCCTAGAGACCAGAAGGCCGTTCCAGATGGTTAGCAACAAGGGAAGGACAGCCCTGAGGGTGGGCCGGTTCTTGGCAAAGCTGAGGGTACCCTGCTGACCGGTGCCAGCCTCAGCAGGAGGACAGAGGCAGCAGATGGCCTGGCCCCAGGGTGCCTGGCACAAGTAGACAAGATTCCCCAGGCCTCGGAGTCACTGTCAGAGGTGAGGGAACTTGAGGGCTCCTGCTAGGAGGATACCATGTTGTGGTGACCTGTGCCCCCTGAATGCTTTGGGGGCAGGGAAGAGCTGGGAAGGGGGTGAGGATGGCAGCAGCTGCTGCATAGACTTTATACTGCCAGTTCTTTAGGGTGGGATAATGCCAACCTAGATATGGAGCAAAGTTTATTTCCCACTGCTCTACACACACACACATACACACACACACACACACACACACACACACACACACACACCCCTGATTCACCATTCCCATCTCTCCCAATTTACTGATGCCAGAAGTTGAAAAACAGCCACATTTCAGGCAAGAGAAGGGGCCAGCAAATGCTATATGGACACAGGGCACAACGCCCCATGGTGCCAGGGGTGCCCTCAGGTATCACAGGAAGGGACACGGCTTAAAGACTTGAGCCACAGCTTCTGTGACCTTGGATAGAAGGGGAAGCATGGAGAGTAGGCTCACGGGAGACAGCAGAGCCAGGCTGAGGACTGGGAAAGGTTTATGTTGAAAGTCATGTCTGCAGACCAGGAATGATGGACGGTTCTGCAGAGAAGGCCTCCTGCTCCTGCCCACCCCACAGTGGGCACAGGAGCCATCCACAGCACTCTGGAACATGCATGTTGTTCCTGCAATGAGCTGATAGACTCAGACACATCCTTGTCTACCCAAGGATGTCACAAACATGCCCAGTACAACAGACACAGCCACCAAAGCATGCAGCACCAAAGGAAGCCATGAGAAATGGCCCCAGGAACACATGGCAACTTGGGGATGTCCACACGGAGAACACCCTGATTCAGACCCGTATATACCCCAAGGACCCCAGCTAGCACTACGCCTGGTCAAAGACACAGAATGTGGTAAGACGGGTCACATCCACTCTCAGCACAGCACAGAGCCGAAGAGGCATGGGCGCCCATTCACACACATACACCACAGACGTCAGTGACAGAAACACACACAAAATTGTACACGAGGGCCAGCAAGATGGCCCAGTGGCTAAAGGCACTTGCTGCCAAGCCTGATGATCTGGGTTTGATACCCGGAGCTCACATGGTGGAACGAGAGAACCGATTCCCCCACATTGTCCTCTGACTTACACACACACACACACACACACCGTACATAGCAAGCTCATTCCCCTGTGTCATACACACATGCTAAATAAATGTAAATTTTCTTATTAGAGCCATATACGAAGTTCACAGGGACTCAGAGAAAAGTGTCCTTTATTTGCTCCCCTCTACTAGGTGGGTCAGGACATTTGTGGCACCTTTACCCCATACCCATACCCAGTGGCTACGTTCGCCCCTTCATCATATCTCAGGGAGTTGATATCCTGAATCAAGAGAGATAAAAGTCATCCCATCCCTAATTCTGCCATCAGTCTCAGCACAAAGGATTCAGGGTACCTGGTGTAGACTTGCTAGGACCCAAATGGTGTTCCTAGAAGACGAGCAGAGTATAATCACACTGACTATGCCTTCACTGTGGATTCCAAGCCTGTATAAACTCAGGTACACTCAGTACCTGGAAGGCTTGGGTCATAAACAGGCCTAAGGGAGATAACAGGGTGGCATCAGTGTCTGGGAAAGGTCATCTTAGCTCTGGGAAGGGTACAGATGGAAGAGAAGCTATGTTTGTGTTTGGAGGATTTGGATAGACGAATGACACGGCCATAAGACTTCCAGCCCTGCCGGGCGGTGGTGACGCACACCTTTAATCCCAGCACTTGGGAGGCAGAGGCAGGCGGATCTTTGTGAGTTCGAGGCCAGCCTGGTCTACAAAGTGAGTCCAGGACAGCCAAGGATACACAGAGAAACCCTGTCTCGAAAAACAAAAAAAAAAAAAAAAAAAAAAAAAAAGACTTCCAGCCCTAAGGCTCTGAGTGTCAGAGCCTTCTCAAGTGAGCCTCTCCTCCTTCTTTGGTCCTCTCTTCAAAACGGTGAGAAGGATCCTTACAACTGGCCCCAGCAGGAACCAGCTACATGGTCTCCCAGCAACTCACTGTCCTTGGAGGGGAAAATTACAGTGGGGAGAAGTCCCTGGGGGGGTGGGCCAGGTGTTAGCCCATGGGATGCCCCTGCTGACAGGGAGCTGAGGCTCCTGCCCTCTTGTGCAAGAGGGACACCTCTGATCCCTACCATTACCCTCTTCCTACTTGTAGATTCCTCAGCCTGTGCCCAACACATGCCTGCCACGTAGCACTGCCCTCACATCCGTGGCAATGAATAAATGCCAACCAAGCAAGGCCAGCAGAGAGGGAGTTGTTCTAAATACTAGGCCTGGTCTCACTTGCTCCATCTCCTAGTCCCAGCTATTCTGAGCCTTTTTTTCCCTAAGAACGTCACAGGTCTAGAAAACCCCTGAAAGGATGGCAGGGAGCAAAGTGCCCCAGCACTCGGGAGGCAGAGGCAGGTGGATGTTTGGATTTAAGGCCGGGTTCCAAGACATCCAGAGCTATATAATAGAAAAGTATCTCAAAAAATAAATAAATAAATAAAAATAAAAGGCAGGGACAGGAGGGATCTAGGTCCCTCTGCTCTTCACCCAAAAAACCTCATCAAAGCCAAGCCATCTCTGAGTGCGAGGAGGGCCACCCTTTCCAGAACTCAGAGACTGCAAAAAAAAAAAAAAAAAAAGAGCTGAGCAGGAGAGAGACTGGGAGGAGCTGGGGCAAATGAGAGCCAACCATCCCTCAGGACCAAGCTTTCAACCATGGAGGAGGGGACTTCACCCAGGGTGCCGAGGAAGTAAACTAATCCCCCCCACACACACACCTCCAGCGGAGGAAACTGAGGAGTTAACACCTATCACTCCTCTCCAGTACTTACTCTTGAGGTTGTCTCCCGGTCTAGAGCTGGCCCTCCACCGCCTACTCCAGCCCTGGAGGGGAGGGACAGATCCCCGTCGGGACCTTACCTCAGCTCCTTCCCCTGGGGTAGACTAGGCACGACCCTTTTTTGACCTCGGGGACCCTAGGGAGCATCCTCCAGAAAGGAAGGCAGTCCTTGAGTCGCACCCCCTTCCTGAGTCCTCAGACTGGCGCACACACCCATCTCCCAACTCGTGTGAACCCGACTCCATGTGATCGCCCGCTTCCAGCCTGGGGCTAAGCCACGCGACCCGGTGGCCGCCAGCACGCCACCGCCACGCCGCGCACGGCCTTCCCCGAGGGGTTTGCGGCGACACCCGCAGCTCCGAGCCCTGCGGTAGCTGAGTGTGCGGGGAGGGGGTGCGCTGCGGGAGCCGCACGGCGCCAGGGGCCGGGTCGCACCGCGGAAGGTCATGACTTTCTGAGGTTGGGGGAGGGGTCGCCTGCCGCATTTGGGGGTGGGGGCCGGCCCACGTGGAAGGCACCTGCTGCGGTCGAGAAAGAGAGGGGGCGTTTGGCCGAGATCGGGAACCCGCTGCGGTCGCGCGCCCCGCACCCCGAAACCAGTCCTCCGAGCCGCGGAACGGGACTCAATCTCCAGGTCCCCGCCCCCCCCCCCCCCGCCGAACACCACGCGGCCACCGAGTCCCCACCGCCGCTCGCCCTTACCTGCGGCCACAGGTGCACGCTCGGGGTCGGGTCGCAGGCTGGGCGGGGGAGGGAGAACGGCCCGCTACTCCCACCCGCGCGAGCTCTCCCCTCCCCCGGCCGCCTCCGCAGTCGCCGCCGGTGCCCTTTGCTGCAGTGCGAGAGCCGCCGCCGCCGCCGAGCCGGCCCGGGTCCCGGTCGCCCCGGTAACCGCGACTCCACCTGGCGCGGCGCGTAGCGCTGGTGTGCGCATCCCCTCTCGGCCCCCACCCGCCGCGCGGCCCCGCCGGCGCAGCCCCGCCGAAGAGCAGAGGAGGCTGGTGGCTGCGTCGCCGCGGTCACCCGATACGCCGGCCCGCCGCCCGGGACTCGGGTTGCAGCAGGAAGGAGGGAGGTTAGACAGCCTAGTGGAAGCGCGGGGGGAGGGGCTGTGGCTTGGTCTAACCTCTGGTCCCTTCCCAGGATCCTCTTCACTTCACCCGTTTCCAAAGGTCTTAGTTACTCCCACCCTCCCGGCCCTCAGCCTCCTCTCCGCAGCGCCCTTTGCCCCTTTAATCCTTCCATGGCTTAATCCCCGACTGAGTCTGGGAGGCCTGGGATGCCTAAATTTCCTCGTTGGCCTCAGATCATGCCTTGCTGTGTGATTCTGGTCCTTTGGTAGATGTCTCTGTTCCTTAGCTTTGCAGAAATGAGCCTCAGACTTATCCCTGGTTGGGGGGTGGGGACCTATGATAAACTGTATCAAGAGATGGCAAGGAGCAGCCGGGCGGTGGTGGCGCACGCCTTTAATCCCAGCACTTGGGAGGCAGAGGCAGGCGGATCTTTGTGAGTTCGAGGCCAGCCTGGTCTACAAAGCGAGTCCAGGACAGCCAGAGATATTCAGAGAAACCCTGTCTCGAAAAACCAAAAAAAAAAAAAAAAAAAAGAGAGAGATGGCAAGATCCTGAGATTACTAGTAAACTCTGGGCAAAGGTCTCCCACAAACTCTCCTTCCTCCATCATTGTGTAATTCCAGACAGACCTTAACTCCACCACAGAACACAACTGAGCCCACTGGAGTCCAGCTCACGGCTGCCCTTCACCCAGAGCCCTAACCCTGGCCCCCACTCCATCTAAGGAACCCAAGGCACCAGGGACCTGCCTGTCAGTCCTGTGCCTGCCTTCTGTCTATCACTGTCATTGTCCCAACCCTACTGTGGTTTCCACCACCGCTCAAGACAACTCTCTCCCACCTGTCATTCCAGCCTTAAGAACAGACACATTCCTTGCTCCTCTGTTCTCCAAGTTCAGCCAAAATGGAGCTGAAAGCCAGAAAAGAAACCGCTGCATTCCCTGAGATTGATGCCCAGCATGTCAAGCTCTTACTAGACAAATTCCTCTCAGCCTAGGTGTCCCAGCTCTGGAGGCTCATCATGTCCTAGCTGGTCACAATATCCTTTCATTGCACTCTCCTTGAGAAAGTCAGGCTTGAATGAGCCCTCTTCCACTCAATGAACTGGCAGCCACTGCCCTTCTACCTATGACAATAAAGTCTGAAACTCCCTGGCTCTGGGTAAAGCTTGAACTCCTGGTCCTCACATGCCTGTCATTTCTTCCCTAGCAGAGTCCAGGCCTGAGATGGGAGCATACGCTGAACTATATCCTCCTATCAGGGAAAATGGGGCTCAGTGAGGAACGGGAAAACAGGCTCAGAAGCAATGGCTAGATGCCTGAGTTCTTTTTAAAAACTGCAAGAAGGGGGAGAGAAAGACACCACACAGAACTTCCTGGTGGTCAGATGGGGGAAGGAAGGCTCCACTCAGAACAGAAGAGTGGACCATAGACAGGACAATAAGATGAGAATAAGAGACTCCCGGGAGCCCAAGGAACAAGACCAGGTCCTCTTGTTTAAGAGAGAAACAACTATTTCTTTGTTGGTTGGTTTGTTTTTAAATCGTAGCTATCCCTCAAAAAGGTTCCAGCTAGGTATGGGAAGGTGATGGTAAGGAATCAGTCAGGGGAAATACGATTACAGGACATAGAAGTTTCCTGAAAATGGAAGGTTCATACATAAAAGAGAGGGGTGCAAAATAAAAATTCTCAATATCCCCCCCTACAAAAAAAGGGGGGGCTTCCCCAAAGCCAAGCTCCGCCTTGGATTTTGCTGGGGGATGGGTGGCTCACCTGGGCAGGCTGGCCAGCCCCGGAGGGGGTGGAGTCGCCGTGGAGGTGGGAACAGAGGGAGCTGAGGAGGCACACAGGGTCCACGGTCCAGCCGCCGACCTGTGTGTGTGAAGCAAGGGACACCCCATTAGGGGGAGCAGGCAGGAGCAGCTGGGAATGGAACCAGACAGGGATGGATGTTCCCAGGGCAAGCCCTGGCACAGGGTAGAAGGCCAGAGTGGTCGTGGGTCCTCCATGGTGGCTGGTACTCTAACTAGGGCCCCAAGTTTTTTGGCATGTCTGTCTTTCCTCTCAGACAGGACAGGGCTTTCCCCATCTAATAGAATCCTGATTTCCACTTCCCAACTGCCTCCTCACAGCACACTCCTTCAACATCTGCCTCCTCTCCTTCCGAAAGAGGTCACCTCTGACCTCACAGTGATGGGGACTCACTGGGCAGGAATGACCTCACTCCTGTTGTCTCTGCCATCTCTGTAAAAGCAACTTCCTTCTCCTACCTAAGGCCACCAGACTTGACTCCTCCAGGACCCTTTCCTCCTGCCCCTGGCCCTCTGGCTCCAGACTCTTCTCTCTGTCAACCAACTATTCCTTCTCCAAATATTCTCCCAGCTTTACACCACTGCTGCACCCTGCTTGGGTACTCCACCCAACTGAAAGGGCCCTGGGTCCTGCCATTGAGCCTCTAAGGGAGCAGATGGGGGCAGGACAGATGAGAGGGGGTGAGCCTCAGCATCACAGACCTTCAATCCACTCCACAACTGTCTGAGTTACTAATCACTTACTGAGTGTTCACCAGCCTCCTACCAATGTACATAAAAGCTCCATGCCAGGCTTGGTACCCCTTGAAACTGCCAACTGGCTATTCTCTCCTTTTCTTTTCCTGCTAAACCTCTCAGACAAGTGTGTAACCAGGGTGTCCAGTTTCTCATCATGCCTGGTCTCCAAACCATTGAAACTGACCACCACCACTTCTTCATCCTCCTGCCCAGACCCACCTAGACTTCTGAAGTATAGGCACCGCCTGCCCTGCAGCCTCATCTAAACCATCATATTCTGTTTTCATGGCCCTCTCATGCCTCACTCCCTTCTGTCTCTTTCTTGATAGCTCTCAAGTCTCCTGAAGCCATGGTCCCTCTGGAGCCCAGAAATGTATATAAGGTGTCCCTTTGGCATCCTGGGAAGCCCCCTCCCAATTTCTCACCCCACCCACCATGATTCCCACCCATTTCTGTTTCTTTCCCAGAGACTGACATCTCCCTATCAGTCAAGAGCTTGTTTCTAGGGCGGGAGAGATGGTTCAGCAGTTAAGAGCACTGGCTGCTCTTACAAAGGGCCCTTGTTCAAATCTCAGCACTCACATGATAGTTCACAGCTGTCTGTAATTGTCAAGCATGGTGGCACACGCCTTTAATCCCAGCACTCAGGAGGCAGAGGCAGGCGGATCTCTGTGAGTTTGAGGCCAGCCTGGTCTACAAAGTGAGTCCAGGACAGCCAGAGCTGTTACACAGAGAAACCCTGTCTCGAAAAAAACAACAACAACACAAAAAAGTTTGCTTTTAGTTCTCATGTAGGTCTCATGTAGCCCATGTTGTTAGCTGAGGATGGCCTTGAACTTCTGATTATCTTCCCTTACCCCACCCCCAGAGTAATGGGATTGCAGGCATGCACCATTACACCAGTTTGTGCAGTGCTGGGATCAAACCCACAGCCTCTGGCAAACCAGGCCAGCCTTCCTACCAACTGAGCTCCATCCCCAGCCCCTAGCTGTATGTTTTTGTCCTTTCTGTCATTCCCTTACAGATCTAGACAACCAACAACCATTGCTTGGTCTCCCCTCCCACTCTGTCCCAACACCCATTTCCTTCCTCTCCTCCTCCCTCTGCCTCAAGCCACCCCACTCCCAGCTTCAATTTACTGTTTATAAGAAACATAACCCTCCTGGTCTCTACTAGCCCACCCCACTTTACCAGTCTGGCCCCACAGGTCCCACTGAAAGACACTGCCTGCCTCTGCAGTCTTCTGTACCAGCCAGAGACACTTCTGTGCCATGCCCTAAGTTGATTCAAGCCCATACTGGAACCTGCAGATGCATCATTCTCTTCCTCTGTTCAAACCTTTTCACGCTGCTAAGCTTCATACAGGGACCACCTCCTCCAAGCAGCCTTCCCATCATTCCTGTGCAACTGGTATCTCTGATCCTAAGCCCCCTCCCAACTGACCAGGACCCTTCATAAAATGTTTAATCTTCTTCCCACCCAGCTAAGGAGGTCAGGGCCCTATGTGAATCTAAAACTCCTCCTGACCCTCACCAACCTGGATCTTGCTCCCAGGGGGACTCTGGAGCCAGAGGGGGGTGGGGGTATGCAAAAAGCCAGACAGAACTAGGGAGGGCATCTGGGGGCAAGCAAGGTCCCAGAAACATGACAGTGTGTCCCTGATCTCTGCAATAAGGGAACATGTCCCTCCCCTGATCTCTAGGCACTCTGAGTAGCAGCTGGAAGAACTGTGTGACTGAGGGGTTGCTGAAGGGTGATCCACTGGCCATCTTCTCCCAGAAGGGACAATGCCCAAATTTCCAGATGGGACACACCAGCTATAATGGTTCCCTTGCCAATGCAGGGCTAAACACAGAATACTAGTCCCAAGAGAAAGAATTCTGAGAAAAGCTGGTGATTGGGTGGAGAGGGGTATTAGGAAACCCAGGCTCAGAGAGGCTGGGAAAAGGAAGCATCCTACCCCATGTAGGTCCTGGACCAGAGGCAGAGGCCCCAGGCTCACCCTAGGACTTATTGGAGGCAGTGAGAGCCAAGGCACGCAGAGGCTTCCAGATCAGTCACACAGCCAGTCTATGCTACTGATGGAGACACTGGCCCCAGTTCTGGGCTCTGTTCAGGCTAGGACTGGGGACAGGTTAGCTGCTGCCTTCCAACGCTCCCAAGCCTGAGAGAGGTGCCATGGCCAAGGATTTTATCTCTCCCACTGGGTCCAGGCCAGTGTCCTCAGTGCCCAAAGCTTCCCTTCTCTTCAATCAGTCCTTTGGCCTCCAAGACACACCTTCAAGCCGGCTCTTCTTCCCACATTTTGCCCAAACCCACGCTCTGACAGACCTGTCAAGCAGACAGCAGGGACCTAGAGACTGAGCCCCACTCTTTCTCTCCCAGGCTCCAGAAAAAAACCACAGGGCACTGGAGACCAAACTCCCGAACTCCGGGCTCCCAGCTCTTCCCCAGATCCCGGTCAACCCTACAGACCCCAGCCCTGCTCACACTCACCTGCTCTCGCATCCTGTCCTGCTGACCTCGCAGGGCCAGGGCATGCTGGGGGTACTTGCTCTTCAGATGGTCCATGAACGCATCTCGTTTGCGGTCAGCATCCGCCTTCTGGAGCCCGCTGAGCGCCTCCAAGCTCTGGGCAGCGATCACCGTGTGCCGCCGCTCGGAGGTGTGCACCAGCCCAACGTTGGAGAAGCGCCGGCCCCCGCTGCCCCCGCCGCTCCCACCCCCCAGGGTCCGGTACTCCCGAGGATACTCGGCATCGTCGGCAGACAGCATGGGGGGGGCTGCTCCGCTCCGGATCTGCGAGAGGGGAGAGGGTCTGGGGTCACCAAGGCGCCAAGCCAAGGGGCTGCCCATCCCCCGCAAGGGTCCCTGTGGGGCAGGGCGGGGCCTGATGGGGCAGAGAGGTCTTTGGGAGAGGATCAGAAAAGTATATGAGGTGAACTTAGAATTCCAAGTTGGGGGTGGCTTGCACTGTACCTGGCTTTGCAGTGGGCAGGGGATGCTGTTGGGCGGGGGGTGGGGGGAATAGGGAGAGGTGAGGAGTATTGGAGGTGTCCTGGTCGCCTCTCTAACTATAAACTCGGTCTCCTTCCTAAATATCGGGAAAGGAGCTGCGCTGTGCTCTAGGACAAACACTCTTTGAGGAGAGGCCAGAGCCATGAGCGCCTTCCCTAGGCCAGCGCATTCAGGACTGTATCCTCCAGCTGGGGTCTACATAGGAGAGGGACCAGGGAATCCTGCAGGCGGGGTGAGGGGTGAGGTCAGTCACAGGGCTTCCTCCCAGGGATGAATGGAGGCCCAGGGTCTGGGGCAGAGAGACTCTTTTTCCCTCCCTCCTCAGAGACAGACAGATGGACAGACAGCAGAGGCTGGGCACAGAGAGGACAGTGAGAGATGAACTGGGACAAACTTGAAGGAGAAAGTAGGCAGACAAACAGGTGAACTCCCCCCTCCTCCCATTCCCCTTCCTTTTCAAGATCTCCAACACAAAGGCAAGCGCGAGACCCACAAGTGACGCACAGGGGACAAAGGACAGAACAAGTGGGGGTGGGGAGGCCGGGGGTTGAGGTCTCACACAAACTCTTAATCCCCTTCCAAGTCCCCACAGCCGCCTCCTCCAGCTCCCAGCCTTCCCCTGCCTAGCCCTGCTTTCCCCACCCTCACCCCTAAGGAAGGCAGGATCACCTTAGCCATGTTCCCAACATGAAACACAGAATTGCCTGCCCTCTCCCCCACAAATCACCTCACTGAGAGACAGCAGTCAACATCCATCCCACCTAAGTCCCATCATCCACAGAGTGGCACCCCCTAAGCATGGCCTAGGTAGGACTAGGGCATCAAGCCCCACCAGCTAGCTAGGCTTACACTCACAGCAACATTGTCCCAGTGCAGCGCTCCTGGAAGGACAGACTGGAGCAAGAGAAAACAAGGCTGGGAATCCTGGGACAAAACCAGGTTCAAGAGACCTCTTCCCTTCACACAACTGCTTACCAGGCCGGCTGCCAGTCCGCACTAACCCAATGCCCAACCACAAGAGGAGAAGAAGAGTCTGAGCCACGTTTCAAGACTAGCTACCTCAGCACCAACACACATATGCACATGTGCACACACACACACACACACACACACACACAGAGCGAGGTCCAGACATGTGCATCTGGGGTTCATAGCCCCAGAGGACCCAGCATCTCTCACTAAACCCCAAAAACAACAGCTCCCACAGGCACTAAAGCCATCAGCTACAAGGGCCCACCCACCATTGGCATGGCTCTCAACACTCCCGTCTGGTGGGTGTTATTGTGGTCCCCACTTCAGAGATGGCTGCCAAACTGCAGAAACCCAATGACAAGTCCAGAAATACAGGGAGTAGTAGCAGAGGCCTGGTGTGACCTCAGTTGTCAGGGCCCATGCCCAGGACTCTTGACCTTATTCCTCCTACACTCAGTGTCTGCTAGGTTCCCACTGCCACACCTCCCTGATCAGATGATAATGTGTGCTGAGCAGGGCGAGCACTGGATATCCAACACATCAAGTAGCCTTCCTTCTTCACCCACTGGTCTCCCCAACAGCGCTCAGGCCTGAGTCACCACCTCTGACCTTCCAGACTCCCTTTGTCCCATTCACCATAATTACCATCCTTTGTGAGGCTCCCCAAGTGAGGCTGACAAACGGTGATGAATTTGAAGACATTGTTTTATATTTATACCCATCTCTGTGTGTGTGTGTGTGCTACAAAATTTATTTACTTAACTATTTTGTGTCTTGCTGGCCTCTGTTTCTGATCCTCCTGCCTCAGCTTCTCAAGGCTTACAGAGGAGTGTCTTATATTTTGTTAATTGCACCTTTTTTTGGGGGTGGGTGAGACAGGATTTCTCTGTGTATCAGCTCTGACTGTCCTGGACTCACTTTGTAGACCAGGCTGGCCTCGCACTCACAGTGATCCACCTGCCTCTGCCTCCCGAGTGCTGGGTTAAATTAAAGGCAGGCACCACCATGCCTGGCTGCAACTTTATTTTCATAAGGAGTAGAACAAGTCAGAGGGAGGAGGCCAAATGACTGGTCTTATAGGTATTATTCCTCAGAGTGGTAATACATTTCCTCAAGTATATACAGGTAAGTTCAAAGTGAAGTTGTGCTAACAGAAGCAACACTCAACTGATACAAGGCAAACAGTTCCCTCATAACAAAAGAAACCTGGGGACAAATCTGCTAGTGACTAAGGCTAGGAATACAGGGCCCATCTCCCTGTCAGTCTCTGCCCTTGGGGAGCTTGTGGCAAGCCAGGTTGGCTGAGGACTGAGGCTGTGAAGGATAGCCTGGGCAATACAGGGAAGCAGGCTGAGGGCTCTAGAGGTGTAGACCCCGACCTCCCTCCTCCTCCACAACACCTCGAGGGTTGCACCCTACTGAGGATGGGAGAGCAGGACACTTCCATGGGCTCTTCGAAGCCCTCCCTCTCTTCACAACATGTGTGTTTTGTCTGACCTTGGTGCTAGACATAATGCTGGGCCCAGACCACCTCTCCTCCTGCTAGCTTACTCTGTCCCTGAGGGCCCTGGACACACATAGACTTCCCTCCCAGCCCCAGAAGATCTCCTCCTCCACCCCTGCACCTCACATCAGCCCTCCTTTCCCACTCCTGGGAGGACACCAGCATTTCTGGTTTGGGGTAGACTGTGTACTAACCCCATGACCATGGGGAGCACTGGGAGCTACTGAGTTCTCCAAGGATGGTGGCAGCAGGCAGGAAGGGGGTGGAGTGTAAGCAGTAGCTGCATTTTAGGTCTGTAATGGCATAAATCTCTCCTGGTGGCTGCTGGGAAGGGAAGTTTGGGCATCAAGGAGGGAAGGGACAGGCACCTTCACCACCTCTGGAGGGCAGGGATTACCCATCCTCAGGTACTGGACACTGGGGTTCAGGGAATTGCTCTCTGGCAGGGGCAGAGGAGAGGAGGAGCTTGTATCTGAAAGGCTGTAGGAGAAGTTAAAGAACTTTGGAGACCCCCAGAAAGAGGGTGACATAACCCAGGCATCCTGATTTCCTGCTTGGTACACGTCTCATGTCTTTCTACAGGGCCAGGGGAGCTGGGAGGACCAACTTGGGCTGAAGAGGGAATTATCAAAGAAGGTTCATTTATATTCTCTCTCTCTGTCATACACACACACACACACACACACACACACACACACACACACACACACA
>CAJQZJ010000103.1:220674-235112 GCA_907164525.1 Lophiomys imhausi | reverse complement strand
CACACACACACACACACACACACACACACACACACACACACACACACCAGGGTCCCACATAACCAAAACTGTAGGTAGCCAAGGATAGCCTTGATCCTCTTCCCTTCTGAATGCTGGAATTACAGGAATGTGCCATCATGCGTGATCGAAAGCCATGGGGATCGAACCCAGGGTTTCTTCATGTATACTAGGCAAGCATTCTACCAACTAAGCTACATTCCACCCCCTTGATCTTTAGAGCCAGGGCACCTGAAGATAGACCATGGCCAAGTTGCCTTCACTTGGATTAAATCAGCTCTTCCCCCAGGGATCCCATTCATTCAGCCAAGCAGGCCCCTCCCTGAGGAGTGTTAACCTCCAAATCCTACCCCTGTGCCAATGATGGAGAAAGTGCATCCATCGTTTCCAGTGACAACCTTCCATCCCCCCTCCCGATAGGCATGTTGGTCTCCCCATGCTGGAAGTCACTCCAGCTATCAGCATAGTCTGCAAGCTGCCCTGACCCTCTCTGAATTGTGCAGTTTAAGGGTGAAAGCCAGGGTGATTAATGATTCCAGAAGGCTAGCAGCAGGCTCTAGGCCCAGAGACCAAATCAATGGTGCCCGGGATTCATATGGGTTTGGGCTGTGAGGAGCATAGGGATGGAGAAGATAGCTGAGGTAGGGAACTCAGCAGGTGGGGAGAAAGGGCTGGGGCGTGCTGGGGAATGGGTGTGGCACTAGGAAAGCCAGAGAGCTAAAGGAAGCGCTGCAGTGTCTTCCCCTCTTTCTGAGGACCCCTTATGTTCAACACCCAATATGATTCTCTCTTTTTTTTTCTACCCCTTTTGGCTTTTTTGAGATTCCTTCTCCACATGTAGCAGAGACTAGCCTGAAACTCACTGTGTAGCCCAGGCTGGCCTCAGACTCAAAAGCCTCGCCTGCCACCGGCCCAAGTCCTGGATTACAGGCACTCACTGCTGCACTGGGCTCTAAGGTTCTTGAATAGGAAAGTGGTGGCCATACAGCAGATGCTGGGGACTGACAAAATGAAGCATCGGGTTGGAGGGAAGTGAGGACCTCTGTCACCTCAGCTCTGCCTGGATCCTGGGGAAGGGGGGATGGCCCTGCTGGGGTGATGGGAAGCAGTGGGCGCCCCCCAGTGGCTGGCTGTGATAAATGAGCAGGTGCTTCATGGAAACATTGTTACTTGTTCAGCGGCTTCCAAACCCCACCCCCAGTTTATTTATGGGCCTGATTTATTTTTACCCTCCACTGAATTCCACTGAATTCTCTTACATGAGATCACTGTAGCTCATTAGAAGAGCTAAGATCCAAGCACCGCGGTGACGCCATCTTGTAGGTTATCACTCTCATCCCCACCTGGCTTCTTTACCCAGGATGTCACCATCAATCTACTCTGTCCCCTGCCTGTCGCTGGGCAGCTCTGGAACATGACATCATCTTCAGAAGAGAATGTGGGAGGGGGGACAAAGGAGAGAAAATGGAGAGGGGATCAGAGCTGCAGCGACAGAAAGTGACTAGAAAGGACTCTCAGAACCTCCTGGACACCAAGAGGCTAGGCAAGGTCCATGTCTTGGAAGAGGACACTGTCACATGTTCCTGATCCATGGTCTGGACAGAATGGGGAAGGTGCTGAAGGTAGCTGTAGCAGAAAGGGGAGGACTGGACCACTCAGTGTGACAGAAACCCTTGTCCCCAGTAGTCAGGGCAAGGGGGGAGGGTGACAGAGATTTCAAGAAAAAAAGAGTGCCTGCTTCAGACCCCACAGTACCCTCCCTCCTCAGAAACACACACACACATGTGCAGGCAACAGAGCTCCTGGTGACTCCCCCTGTAGCCAGAGCGAGAGGTGCCCAAGTCATCTAAGAGCAGCCCTGAGGCGCTGCCACCGTCAATACTGTCTGACAGCAGCTTCATCCTGTCTTCACCTGCTTCAGTCTGAAAGTGTGGTGAACTTGGAGGCTAAAGGCTAGAGGCCAGAGGCCAGAGGTTAGAGGCCCAGATCTGCTTCTTAAATGCCAAGGTTCTGAGAGCCAGGCCAGCTCTTGCTTCCTCAGGGGATGCCTATGCTGTGGCCTATGGGTGTCCTGCCCCTCACCCTGCTATCTGTCTGTGGGTCTTTGGAGCAGAAGCCTGTCTGTGTCTGTTTTCTAGAACCAGCTTTTCCGCCCCATACCACAGCCACCAAAGTCATTTTCCAGGCAATTGCCTTTCTGTAAACATTCCTGTGTAATATCCCCCTAAATTGCTAATGCCCAGCGCCCTGTTGAGTCTTGCTGTCACTCTAACAAGAGCCTCAGAGATGGGGGTGGGAAGGAAGGGCGACCATGGGGAGAAAGCTAGCTTGACAGAAGGTTGAGACAGGAGTTCCCACCCAGCTCCCAGCCAGGGACCTCCATACCTGCACCCTGGAACCCTCCACGCTTTGCCAACCCAGACCTTCTCTAGATGACACACCACCTGAACAGAACCTCATCTCGGCTAGAGGGAGGATAACCCAGCCCTTCTCTAGATGCCAGACCACCTGAACAGAACCTCATCTCGGCTAGAGGGAGGACAAGGAGAGGGGAGGGAATCCCATGAGAGGGATACCCGGGACAGAAAGGAGTTGAAAACATGACAGGAGGTGGTATGGCACTAAAGATGACTTCCAGAGGCAGCAAAATGACAGCTATCTCTACTGGGCTCCCAAGAAAGGCCAGCTGTAATTCATAAAACAGACAGAGGAAGACAGGCAGAGCCTAGCTTCCCCAGGGTGGACTCGGTTTCCTGGGCTCTACAGCCACAGACACCACCGGGTGGGCAAGGCACGAGTGTGTCAGCTGGGGACATGTCCAGGGCCCTTCCCCTATACCATTCATTTGTCTACAACACCATAGTGGAGAGCTTCAAGCCAGACTCTTATCCTGGGACAGCCAGGGAATATGAGGGCCAGGGACATGGAATGACTAAGGAAAGCTGAGTCACACATGGCCTCTATCTCTGGGGATAGGGGACAGGAAGAAGACTGTTGCCTGTGTCCCTGTGTTCTTTTCCATTACTAGGAGCTGGGCACCCAGACTCAGGTGGGACAAGAAGTGAAAGAGCCCCAGGAGAAACCAGAAGGGAAGAGGGTGGCGCTGTGCCCTGCCAGTCACAACCTTATGCAGGCAGAAAAACACAAACCAATTTGCGTAGATTTAAAACCCACCGAAGGCCACTTAGTTGGTTAAACGAGTTGTAATCTAATTAAAGGACCTCCTCCGGGCTGGGGAGGGAGAGCTCACCTGCTTAGGAGGAGCAGCAGTGCAGGTGGGGTGGGGCCCCAGCCTCCCCCAGCCTCCTGCAGAGTTTCTGTTGCTTTCTGCAGTGTATGCTTCCTGGCTAGCAAACCCTAAAAAGGATGGTTCGGTACCTCAGATAGCTGTCTGTGTCCACTGTCATGAGCCCACAATGGGAACAGCCCTGCCCCCTTAGTGGCAAACAGTCCCTAGCCTCACCTGGGACTCCAGCCTCCAGCTGGGCATTCCCCAGGGGCAGGGCACAGCTCTCCTCTGCATTAAGGCCTCATCTACCCCATGTGATAGGGGCCTCCCGAGGACCTTGAAGGCCCTCTTCTTCAGGGTGGGACCCTTGTCTCCACCCTCAACTAAGAAGCCTTTCTTCCATGAAGTGCCATGCCACCCACAGTGGGTGGTCCTGAAGAACAGGCCTAGAGGTTGAGGATACCCAGGACTGACTACCACCAGAGGGGGCTGAGGGTCTGCGAAGAGCCAGTCAGTCACAGAGTCAGCCAAGGGGGTGCTACATCCACGCTGTAGTCCTGCCGCATACACAGGTCTACCCGCTCACCTTGCCCAGCACAGGTGGCTCAGTGACCCCACTCAGCGACAGGGAAGGGGGAAGCACCACCACAATGACACTTTCCTGTGGGTGCCATCAGTGACCAAAGCACTTCATGGTGCTCTTACTTCAGCCAACTGTCTTTCCCTGAAGGGAAGCTGAGGCCCAGAGAACAAACCTCACCACTCATGCAGGGGCCAGGGGCCAAGGCAGAAGAAGCAGAGCCCAAGTGTGCTGGGCCTTGGGGGAACAAGGACATTTTCATTCTACAGTGCCACTTCCCAGAAAGGGACTCCCAGGGGAGCCCCTCTCCAGGTGCAGGCCCCAGGGGCATAAAAGCTAACGAATTCATTCAAATCACCCACACAGCAGCACCCAGCCCCAAAGACGCAAGCTGTGGGGGGGGTCACAGCCCAGCCTGAACCCAGCTCCCCAGTCCAGCCTGGGAGGGTTTCACACATGGAATTCAAGGTTGTCTCACCACAACCCTCAGACATGCTTCCCGTTTCCAAATGACCTACAAATCAAAATCTCAAACTGACAACTCTCCCTCTGGTCCCTGCCCCTCCCTCCCACACAAGCAAAGCTTGTGGCATTACCAAATGTCTGAGAAAGCCCTGCTCAGAGCAGCTCTGCCACGAACTAGTTACATGGCCTTGAGGAGGTCAGGCACCTCCACAGATCTCAGACCTCTCATTTGTTCAAAAAACAAAAACAAGGAGAAAAAAAAAAGCTAATCACAGGCGCTCACCCTGCATACGGATGGAGGGTCAGAGGGACGTACAGACATGGGTGCATGGGAGTGAGAATAGAGGCCACTTGCTTCATCTCCTCCTAGCTTCACCGCCTCTCGCTAGCTGTCAGATGGGGCTGTGGGTTTTTTGTTTTGTTCTGTTTTGTTTTGTTTCTCTGTGTATCCTTGACTGTCCTGGACTCACTCTGTAGACCAGGCTGGCCTTGAACTCATAGAGATCAGCGTGCCTCTGCCTCCCTAGTGCTAGGATCAAAGGCGTGCGCCACCATGCCCTGGCAGGGGCTTTTTTTTTTTTTTTTCTTGCATTTTCACTTCTACTGAAGACTTGACTAATTGGCTTCCCTGGAAAGGGGGAGGTGGACATGCGGGAAGGAGCAGTCAGCCTCCATCTGAAGTGGGAACTAGAAAGGCTGGAGCAGCCCTGGCGTGGGCCCACAATGAACAACAGTGTTAACAAGCTAACAAGCTAGCTCCTGCCTGCATGGCAGGCACCGTCGCCGCTCATTCGCTCATTCGCCCAGGGAAGGTGTCCTGTCAGCTCCACATCTCCTTGGAGAGGCAGCCAGAGAGGAAAGCAGAAACCCGGAAGGAGGAAGGGAGGGGAGGATGGGGAGGGAGAGAGGGAGGGAGAGAAGGAAGAGAGGGAGGGAGGGAGAGAAGGGAAGAGAGTCACCAAGCCTCCCAACTTAGAGATTACCAAAGTCCTCTCTCCTCGAGCATGTCTGCCCAGGGTACTGCAGGTACGAACACAGGCAGCATCTACAAGACAGAGACCCCAGGCTACTCCACAGCAGGTGTTCATCTTGGGCGTCAGTACTGCACCATCACTGTGAGAACAACCGCCTGTCACTATACCTGTGCCACCTGGCACCACCCCCACCTCCACCAGCTAAGGCCCAGCCCCAACAGCTTCGCTGCACACTCCGCAGACGCTGCCATGCAAAGGGTCACACAGACCCTAAGCAGGCTGTGGTCATACATGGCACTGGTGTCTGGCCTACCCTGGGTCAGAGCAGCACCGCTCCAGCTGGGAGGGAAAGGCAGTGTGATGCCAGCTTGGTGCTGGTGGCAGGTGTTTGTAATCACAGTACTCAAGAGAGATGGAGACAGGAAGGTCCCAGATCCTTGGCTACATAGAGTTCAGGACCAGCCTGGACCACATGCGACCCTGTCTCAAAGACCAAACCAAAGGCGATGGGGGCTGTCACAGAGCCATCATCCAGCACCTTCCCCGTTTGCTTCTCCAAGTGTCTGGTCTGTTTGGAACTAGTGAAATAGACCCCCAAATCAACCTCCAAGGCCACCGATTCTGAGGGCCACTTACAACGAAGCCAGTGCCAATGCTGAGGTTCCTTCCTGGGGTCCTACTTCTTCTGTTGCTACAGAGGCTTCGCCTCTCTTCCGGGGTACAAGTGAGGCACATGGTCACCCAGCTTCTATCAGCTGCTGAACAGCTGACACAGCTAGCCATCCCCTCAGAGTGTGTCTCTAGAGCCCCACTGCACCCCATGACTAATGTCCTGAGAAGTCTGGAGGACAAGGCCACAGGAGCCACGGTTACAAAAGGGACTCAGGAAGCCGGGCATGGTGGCGCATGCCTTTAATCCCAGCACTCGGGAGGCAGAGGCAGGTGGATCTCTGTGAGTTCAAGGACAGCCTGGTCTACAGAGTGAGTCCCAGATAGCCAGAGATACACAGAGAAACCCTGTCTCAAAAAACCAAAACAAAAACAAAAGGGACTCAGGAAAGCCATGGAAGTGAGTCTGACCACATGATACCAAGGGAAGTTCTCTCTAAGGTCCATCCTGAATCCTCCCCACCAGGGCAGAACTTGGGACAGGAGAGTGCAGGCTGGAAGGAGGAATTTAGTCCCCCTTGCGCCCTGGAATCTGCTAAAAACTGGAGTCCTCCCTTCTGCTTACACCTGCTCCGGCCCTTTGAGTAAAGAGGGTGAAACCCTGGGCTGGGGCGTGGGTATGCCTAGCACCTGGAGGACGCTGGGTTCCATACCAAAGGAAAGGAGCTAGGCCTGATGGTGAAGGCCTGTCATCCCAGTTACTGGGAAGCTGAGATAGGAGGGTCACAAGTCAAGGCCTGCCTGGGCTCCAGAGAGAGTTCAAGGCCAGCCTGAGTAACTTTAAATGCTGTCCCAATGGACAAAGTGGGAAGGAAAGCTGGGATAGAGCCGAGCATGGTAGGATACTTGCCTAGTGTGTGCAAAGCCCTGGGCTTCATCCTCAGACAAGGAATGAGGCAGGAAGAGAGGGAGAGAGGGAGGGAAGAAAAGGGAGAAGTTGAAACCAGCCAGTGGGCTTCCTGGAAAGCAAGGATACCATCCTGGACCACAGGCCTGTCCCTGTGTAGCATCAGGCATGACACTTCAAAGGGAGCTATGGCTCATTTAACCCTCACAGCGGCAGAATTACAGTCTTCCCCATTCACTAGCCCCAGGAGCTAGGGCTTGGATGCTTCAAGAATGGGGGACCTTGCTGTAGCAAAGGTATCCATCATTATATAGGGTCCTTCTTCCTGAGTGAGCTACGAGGAAAGCCCAGACTCTCACAGGGGAAGGTTAGACCTCTCTGAGGGCGGGCGAGGGAAGCTGCTACACCATTACCTTCCTTGTTGGGGCCCTCCCCTGCACTAGCCTTGATAGAGCTTTCCCCTTAGTGTCACTGCTCTAGTGTCCTTCAGAATTGCTCCTGTGGCCCAAACAAGGTCTTAGGAATGTACCAGATGACCGCCTTCTCTCCTGCTACAGAACACTTGCCCCCCCCATGGCTCCCTCCCCCACCGAGGTTGCCCAACACAGGAGCAGCCCAGCTTGGTAACTGGTGTCTCACCTCCCTTGCACCCTCTCTGGAGTACCACACTACCTCATCTTGGGCCTCAGGTGCCCTTCACTCTCTCTAGATGTTCCCCAAAGCCCATCCATCTACCTTAGAGCCTGGCCAGGTTAAGTGCAGGGGCCTCCAGCCCTGAACACCTCCACTGTCTCCCACAGCCCAGCATGGCGCAGCCAAGGCACACACAGCGAGTACTCAGAGTGTACCTGTGGGTCTCTGGTTAGTGGCCCAAGAAGGGCCCAGCAAGCCTGTCCGGATACACAGTGCCTCTTCCTTCTGGCCTATTTCCCTCTCTGGGTGCTGCATCTGCCCTGCTGCCCAGGGCCCCAGGGCTCAGAAGGAGAGGGGTTTGGCTCCCTGCCCCCAGCTACTTCCCGCACCGCGCCCGCATCTGATGCCCGTGCTCACGCGGTGGCTAATTCTGGCGTCTCATCAGACGGTAATTATGGGGGAATGAGCAACACTGTCATCTCTGCAGTTCGGCAC
Organism: Lophiomys imhausi; assembly: GCA_907164525.1. NCBI lineage: Eukaryota > Metazoa > Chordata > Mammalia > Rodentia > Muridae > Lophiomys > Lophiomys imhausi. The sequence goes on along the minus strand of CAJQZJ010000103.1, from coordinate 227,202 downwards.
CTGTCACCACTCCGCCATCTCAGGGCGCTGGGATGGGACAGAGGCGGAGGGGGGTTTCTGGAGAAGGGCTCTCACCTCCCCACAGGTGATCAGTTCATGTCCCTAGGGGGTGGTCTCTGCTCCCCTTAGTCTCCCTGTTACTCAGGCATCCTGGCCAAGAGAAGAGGTCACAAAAGAAGTCTGCATTTGTCCTGCTGAATTGTTTCATATATCCTGGCACCTCAACACTGCCTGGCACACCACAGGCCTGTGCTGACTGCTTATTGATTGACTACATGACCATATATACAACAGATCCAGAAGAGGAGCTACAGGAGGCCCAGTTATAGAGCAGAAAGCCAGGCCTGGTGGAACTGGTTACACCTCCACCTGGACACAGTGAACACAAGGCAGAGGAATGAGAATAAGGGGAGACGAACCCCAGAGCCAGTCATCAAGATCCAGGCCTGCTAAGGAATGCCACTTGCAGAGCGTGAGTGGACAGCCTCCCTTACAGCCCAGACAACGTGAGAGACTGAGGCTAGAGCCAAGACAGGCTTTGAGAGGAAGCCAGCAGGATCGCAGCCTGGAGTCACCTGCCTGACTGACATGTTACATGACTTCCTGTCTTATCTGCCTTGTCCCCTACCAGAGACAGCATCTTCTGCACCACTCTGGGGACAGCAGAGGAGAAAGAGAACTATGGAATTGTCATCACAAAGTCCTTAAGACTTCACACCTCTCACAGTGTACCCAAAACCAACACCACCAGAAGCTGGTGATGTCACCGCACCAGCCATACTCTGAGTAACTGCACCCCACCCTCCATCCTCCTATCCTGAGAGCCCGGGGGAACGCAGAGATCTACCTGAAAACATGGTCAGTTGTAGGGACTGAGCCCACCATGACTGCCCTGGCCCCCACTCCACAGCATTCTAACAATGCCCTTATCCATTTTAAAACCGTCCACATCTTCCACTCAGAGCGAAACAAGATGTGGCTGCCGCAGGACGTGGAGGCACATGCCTCTAATCCCAGCATCACTTGGAAGGCAGAGGCAGGTGGATCTCTGTGAGTTCAAAGCCAGCCTGGTCTACAAAGTCCAGGACAGCCAGAGCTATTACACAGAGAAACCCTGTCTCGAAAAAAAAGGGGGGGGGGAGCTGCCACACCTTTTTATGAATGCAGATAGTAAGTCTCAAGAGGTAGTGAGCTCTCCATCATTTGGGGAGCATTCCAGAAGCAGGCAGGTGAAAAAGAAGTGTTGGTCCCTCTGCTGGAGCAGGTGTCCTCCCACAGGCTTGGCCTTTGCCTCAGCCACCTGAGGTCTGTCAGGGTGGGGGCTGGCCCTCACCACCAGAAAGGGTCTAGGGAGGACCAGCCTGCTCTGGAGTGCAGGCTCCTCCCCACCTTCTCAGATAGGAGCTGAGGCTGAGGGAGGGCAGGAGTGTGGCTGTTCTTTTAGGAAAACGGTAATTTTAATTAAGAAGCAGACAAACGGGCGCTCCGCAGATTGTCTCAGAGCAAAGTTATTAAAAAGCCATCAAGGCGGTGGCAACAGCAGCAGTGAAGAGGGATGCCTCCCCCCACTGCCCGCCTGGATTGAGGATCAAGGAGGAGCCAGAGGACACAAAGTCACTGCCAGGATGGGCTCTGCGGCCCCTCACATCTGCAGTAGGTGGGCAGTACCACAGTACCTAGGCACAACCAGTCAGCCCTAGGCAGGAGGCAGGAAAGAGCCCGTTTTCAGAGCATCCTGCTCAAGCCAGACCCCCACTAGTCAGTGCTTGTCCCTCTTCACAGCCTGCTACATGCAAATTCTCACCCTGATCCTTCCAGGACAACTAGGCACAGAGAGGGAAAAGGGTTTGTCCTAGGCCACACAATGGCTTAAATGGGGATTTAAACTCAGGAAGCCCTGGCTCTCAATGCTTTGAGCTGCTAACCCTGAGCAAAGAAGGAGGGCAGAGGGCTGTCCTAGACCTGTTCCAAAAGGCCTTGGGACAGTACAAAGGGGTTTCCAGGGTTACCAGGCCAAGTCAATAAGGTGTCAACGAATGTGATAACACTCTGTTGGGGTGGGGGCAGATGTCTCCCTGGAGGCTAGATTGCTGCTACATTACAGGGCACCTATCCTGGGATGCCACACCCTCCCAGCCACCACTCCCACAGACAACACTGGCCAGGCAGGGTGGCAAGGGGTGGCTCGGCTGGGTCTCCCTCTTGAGCCTTCCGGAGCCCTGCAGGCTCACTGGCTCTCCAGAGTTAAGTAGACACTGAGGGAAAAGGGGACTGAAAAAGAAGTCCTGAGGTCACCTGATCCAGCACCCACTCCCTCTTGCCCACAGCAGAGCCCCTAGGGCCTCATCCTTTGGCAGAGGTGCCCTGTATCTAGCCCATCCCCAGCCCACAGGGACACACACCTACGCACATGCAATGGTGCACATGGACACATAATTGCCAGGCAAGGCGCCCTCCCCGGCATGGCATGAGGATCTGCCATCCCCTCCCCCTGGCAGCCCTCCCGCTGGCCCATTGTGACCCATTGCAGGCAGGGGAGGGCGCTGACTAGGTGGCCATGGTGGGCTCCCTCCTGGCTTACTAACCTGGAGACTTTAAACAGAGGGAGCAGAGTCCTGCCGGCTTCCCTCCCGCCGCTCGCTGGAGCCCTGGGTGAGGGACAGGAAAGGAGGAAACCAATGAATGAGCTGAATTAGCTAGGGGCAAGAGGGCTGGGCCAGGGGAAGGGAAGCAGCAAGCCAGGGCCTTAGGAGCTGTCCCTTCTGAGGTCACCAGGGTGTAGTGGGAGGTGGAGCTCCTCCAAGGGTAGAGACCAGGGATTGGAGGAAGGGCAAGGAATAAAAGGACAAAGACATCACTTGGGGACAGACAGGAGGACAAACAGCACCAATATGGAAAACATGGGAGCCCCAGAATGGGCCCTTGGACAGACAGACACTCTTGCTTCTCTTTTGGATTCTCTTTTTGGGGAGCAGACACTTGGCTAGGGTCCCCATTTAAGACCCCAAATGCAACACCCATGGGGGTCCAACAGTTTCCCCTATCCAGGTCTCCTATTTTGGGCAGGAATGGGGTCAAGGTCAGAGGACCAGCATCACTGCTGACCACCCTTTCCCCAGCTCCAAAGACCTCCCTTCAATCTGTCAGCCCCACCCCATCCCAGCCATGAATGTCCTGTTGCCTCCAACAGAGGAGACAGGCACCACACAGTCTGCAGGTGTTCAACACTCAGCCTCGATTGGCCTTTGGGTGGTGAAAAGTCACCTCTCTATACTTGCCTTAGGCCCTTTTGCCAGCTTTTACCCTGCCCCCATACATACCTCTCTGGCCTTACATAGAAGTTCTTCCTAAATCTATCCTGCTCCCTGCTACTGATACCACCAACTTTTGTCATGGGGTCTGAAGTGCAAAGCCCCTTCCTTCCTGGAGCCATTGCATTCTGGGCACAGCCCTCACTGGCTAGCCCAAGCACATCCACAAGCCCCCTGCCAATCTCATAGTTCCAATTTTCCCACCCATTACCCTGGACGCAGGGACACCCCAGGGAGAAACAGCTGCTGTACCCAGATGTGGGCAGACTACTGAAAGCAAGAATGCATCAGGAATCCAGCACCCCAGGGTGCTCTGGATGGGGACAGACTGACTATGGGTAGGTATAAAGGCATTCTCAGAACCCCCAGCCGCCCCCACGCCCTTTGTTTGTTTGTTTCTGAGACGGTGTGAATGAACCAGCATGACCTTGAACTCCGCTCTCTGGAACTACAACCCTGCCAGCACCACCTCTCCACTCCCTTCCCACCACCCTCCCAAGAGCACTGAGAGTCAGAAGCTTCAAGGTTTCTTGCAGAATCTTTTCCAGTTCTGCCCAAATACCCTTCACTGAATCCAGGTGCCCCCTCTGCAAGACATCCGCCTTGCCTTTGTGACCAACCACCAGGCTCTAGCATTGGGCTATGCCTAACACTACCTCCCAGCCAGTTTCCCCTTGCATCAATATTTGGAAAGTTCTCCCTGAAGTCTAACCTCAGTCCATTATATAATCCAGTAGTTTTGTTTTTTCTTTTCTTGTCTTTTCTTTCCCCACAGCCTTCTTGGCTTATCCCAGAGAGAGGCGGCAGGTTATGGACCCTTGTGCTGTCAGGTGTGTGACTGAGTAGAGCAATCAGGTTCAGGACAGGGTTCAAGGTTTCCTAAGCTGCCACTGGGGTGACTTTAACTCTCTAGGAGCCCCTTTCCTGGACCTCCAAATCTAGCCACAGTAGAGGGGAGCCCCTCAAAGGCCCCTTCCCTTTTGACACACCAGGAGTCCTAGGCTACAGAGAACCAGGTCTAGGGTTGGTAGTGAGGGTCTATGCTGGCAAGGCCTGTTATGAGCCCTGGACACCGTTTTTTTGTTTTTTTTGTTTTTTGTTTTTGTTTTTGTTTTTTTTTTTTTGGTTTTTTTGAGACAGGGTTTCTCTGAATATCTCTGGCTGTCCTGGACTCGCTTTGTAGACCAGGCTGGCCTCGAACTCACAAAGATCCGCCTGCCTCTGCCTCCCAAGTGCTGGGATTAAAGGCGTGCGCCACCACCGCCCGGCTCGTTTTTTTGTTTTTTTGTTTTTTTTGAAACAGGGCTTCTCTGTGTATCCTTGACTGTCCTGGACTCACTCTGTAGACCAGGTTGGCCTTGAACTCACAGAGATCCACAGCAGTGAACTGCCATGTGGGTGCTGGGATTTGAACCCTGGTCCTTTGGAAGAGCAGCCAGTGCTCTTAACCTCTGAGCCATCTCTCCAGCCCAGATAGACACCTTCTTAGGGAACTAGAAGCTTAAGCCTCTTCAATGGAGCAGCAGCTGGTATCTGGGGGGCATAGGATAAAGATATGTCACACACACCCCAGGCTATATACAAATTCCTCTAGCTAGGACCTCGCTGCAGACTGGGTCTAACTAAGGCTTGTTGTACCTGTGTTCTGGGGTCCTCAGCGATGAGACCCAAGGAACACAACTTCTCTCCTGGCATGGGATGTTCCACCCCGGGCCTTGCAGGCAGCCCAGCCTGCCAGATCTCAGTTCTCTGGAAACCCCACCACCTCCTGGACCTGCAGCATGTAGGAAAACATGGGCTGGATTATGGTTCCTCAACAGAATGGAGTGCAAGACTGGCAGGGGCTTCCAGCCACCTTCTCCATCTCCCAGGCTGAAGGACGGACGGATGCAGGCAAGGAATATCTCAGTCAGCGGGTGGGGAGCTGCTGCTGTCTGTGAGCCACTACTGTGCATGTGTGTGTGCTCAAATGTTTTGGCCTTCCGCCATTTCTCCTGGCTCAGCTCAAGCTGGAAAACAGTCCTCCTACCCTTCAAGTGACAAGGCATTTCTTATCTCAGGAGAAAGGAGGTGGGGAGAACTTTAGACAACTGACAGGGAGCTTAAGACCCTCTATTTCCGGCTTCTTTGCTCATGTCAAGGACACTGAAGACCAGAAAGGGCCACAAAGTTGCCAAGGTCACCACACAGCAACAGGAGACCCCAGTCTAAGTTCTTTAACATGAACTTTATCTTTGTCCCAGGGAGCAAAAGGGACTCCTCGGTTTCTCCTTTGGTTCAATAACTCCAGACTCCTCGTCACCCACAACAGTTGGCTCCTGGGAGGGGGTGCCATGCTGACCAGTTAGCTCTCTGCTCCTGTGACAGCTAGCTCATACTCCCACACGGCCCGCCGGCCCCCTCATACACTGGGAAGTGTTTCCTCTGTATCTGACCTCCATTCCTCCTGCAGCAGCGTGGGCTTGTTTCCTCCCAAGCTGTCCTGTGCAGAGACACGGAGAGGGGAGCAGAACAGACTTCCAGCCTCCACACCCTATCATTTGCCCGTGCCAGCGTGCCAGCACCGAGGACCAGGGCAGGGTGTCCTGGTAGCTGGCCCTATGCCCAGTTTGTGCATGGGGGAAGAGGGGCAGATGTAGCTGCCTGAATGTAGGAAGAGCCCTTCTAGGAATTGCCTGACCATGTCCTCTTCAAAGCCCAGCCTCAGGCTCCAGGCCTCTTCCCCTCCCTGGACCCCCAGTCTGCTTATTGAAAGTAAGGCTCTGTGCTGTAGGCTCTCAATTTTCCCACCTAGTCTTCACTGCTCCATGAGCAGAAACTAATTTTCTCCCAGGGACAGCGCTTCCCTAAAAGTAAGCCTAAACCTGTCCTTACTTGCTGGATTCCTTCTGTTCCTGTCCTTGGTGGTGGAGTTCATTTTTGTCCCTTCCTTCAGAAGTTGCTGTCATGACTCAGTGGTCTCTCATACTATCACCTCCAGGCCACAGCCTTTATCTCAGTCTTGTCCTAGGTTTCAGGGACATGTATTTGAAAGGAGCCACAGAAGGACTAAGGGTTTGGGTCCAGGGCTCTGCCCTGTGCCAGGTATGGATTACATGTGGGTGGCAAGGAGGCAGGGCTTGCAGAAGCACCTTAAGATCAGGATGGCAGACCTGGACCTCTGGGCTTCTACACACACACACACACACACACACACACACACACACACACACACACA
>CAJQZJ010000103.1:198330-220664 GCA_907164525.1 Lophiomys imhausi | reverse complement strand
ACACACACACACACACACACACACACACACACACACACACACACACATACACACGCACACAACACATGTTCACATACACACACACATGCACACAAGGCTTAAGGTTAGGCAGGAAATAAACTCTTCTCTCCTGGTCTCCATGTCTGAAGCTCAGGTTCCAGCCCTTATTCCCACAGTCCAGGCCTGGTAACAGGACTAGGAGGGAGGGGACACAACAGCCCTTTCCGGGCACTATGGCCTGAACTGAAGCAGGAGTGGCCTGATGCACCAAATCAAGCACCTGGCATGTGGCAAGCCACAGGAAACTCTAGAGAATTCACACCCTATTGCCCAGTCCTGCAGGTCATGCTCAGTGCAGGGACACAGGAGAAACAAGAGCCAGACCAACCTTCCCTAGGGCTTAGCTCCCACCCTCTAAGAAGCTGGAGCCCATGAGAGTTGGGCCAATGGGTGAGGGGAGTTGGAAAGGATGGGCGGGTCTCTGGGCCCCATGTGGGTGGTGTCCTTCTCCCTGCAAGCGGGTGCTATTAATATATGCAAAGCATATGCAAATCACCCACAAGAGAGACACAACATGGCAGGAATGTCAGAAGAGACCTTGGAGATCATCCAGCCCCACCCCCTCATTTCAGGTGAGAAAGGAGACTCGGGAAGGGACTTGTTCAAGGTCACACAGACATTGGGCCTGAGCTAGGATCAGTGCAGGGCTCCAGGCTCAGTGTTGTTGCTAATGGTCATCTGTCATCTGGAGGGTTAACCAGGGGAGAGTGGCCAGGGCCTGGCATGGAGCCCAGCAGCTTCCTGGCTCCCTCTTGCCTCCCTGGAGCCTGGAGGTAGTCTGATGGGCATGGGATGCAAGACAGCTACGTGACAGAGTTCCAGTTAGGGAGCAAGGATCAGAAGGGCCAACGACTGTTGGGGAGGTCAAAGCCAGAAGGCAACCGAAGTGAGGGTGGGGTATGGAGAGCCCAGTGTCAAAGTGAGGTGCCTGAGGTGGTGTGGAAGGAACCCGACACACACACACACCATGCAGCCTTAAGTGTGCCCTTAAATGCACAGCAGCCCCTCCAGTCTGCACTCTGACAGTGATGGCACCTGACAGCCCATAATAGTCAACTGGCCCATCCCTGCCGAGGCTGCGGCTATGGCTGTTTGGCGGCTGCTCCCCTCAGCAGCAACCTTCCACTCAGCCCTAGAAAGCAGGATTGCTGCTTAGGGCATAAAAGACAGAGGGGAGGGGCTGCCAGAAAGAGCAAGGGGATCTTTGAAGGAGTGGGGACACTGGGAGGAGGGGCAGGGAGATAGGGAGGTGGGAGTAAAGTGGAAGACTGGCAGGCAGAGGGGAGAGATGGAGGGCCTAGGTGACAAGAAGGGACTTTGCGGAACAGCAGGACAGAGAAAAATGCTCTGGGGTCCCAAGGGCCTGGAGGACCCTGGGTACTGGATATGGAGTCCTGCCACTGAGGCACCATGCTATCAGCAGGGGTTGGGGACCATGCCTTTGCCCCTCTGCCCATCACTGACTGCTAAGGAGTAGGCCCTCCCTCCCTTCCTCTCTCCCTCCTCTCTTTCTCCCTCCCTCCTGCCTCTCTCCCTTGGGGCAGAAGCTGCTTCCCAGCCAAATCCAAAGCCTTCATCTCCTCTTTTCAGAGCTGGAAATGAAAGAAGGGGAAGCTAGCGCAGCCCTCAAACCCGCTGACGGCCAGATTTTTATTATCTTTGCTCAAATGGGCCCTGGGAAGCCAGCAAAGGAGTCTTCAAAGAGCCCCTGAGTGCCTCATTGAAACTGCACCTGCTCCAGCCCACCCAAGGCGGGCTCGGGCTAGGGCCCCCAACTCCAGGGACTTGAGCCTCGCATCCTCAGTGTCCTGCATCCAGGCAGAGGCCACGAGGTCAGGGACCTGGGCCAGCCAGGCATCTAGGTAGGTCCGGTCCCTATCTGGGCCTAGATGTCATACATGAAGTAGGAAAACAACCTTCTTGCCAGCGCTTAGAGATAAGTGCTTAGAATTCCTCGAAAGAGACACTTTTATAGCCAGCCCTGGATTTTCCCCTGAATCCTGACCTGCCTGGGCACTCTCAGGCCACTCCATTCCCCCAGCCTCCTCCTCATAGGACCCTCTCAACCACCACCGCTTCTCACTCTGTCCCCAGCTCAGTGAAAGAGGTCAATTTATGTGAACCACACCTTCTTCTAACCTGAACACAGTCCCTAGCAGGTTCAGCCCTCAGATGAGTTGCCCTTCTTCCCTCAACACCTATCTGGGGCACCTATCTAGGGTGGAGATGGGGAGCAAAGAGCCCAGCCCTATCCCTGCTCACCACTTCCAGGGCTGGGGGCTTGGCAGAGAATGCCAAGATTAGTGCTGGGCATACGGCAGTTGTGCCACTCCTGCCCCAATTCACAGCTCTGACCACACCATCAAGATCAATGCCCGCAGCCAAAAAGGAATCAATGGTTCTAATTAAACCCTCTTCTTGGGTGGGTCCCTGGGCAGGGAGGGCTGGCTCTCAGGAGGGCCATGTATCCTGGTGGATCACTTTGAGGCTATATAAGTAAGGCCAGGGAATCCCCCAATATCTTCTCTACTAAGTGGGAGATGAGCCGGAGGGGCAGGGGGAAGTCTGAGGTGGAGGCATGTCTCTGAGGACTTGTTCCAGGGACCCTTCCCCCATTGAGGCTCCTCTCCCTGCTCCCAGCCTGAGACTACATTTGTTTCTTCTAGACAGACCTCCAGAGAAGGAGCCAGAAGGGAGACCCACCCAAGCCTCCATCCCAGGGTCGTTGCTGAGAACTTGCCCTCCGGGAAAGGAAGGAAGGATGCAGGACCTGGGGCAGCATTGGACAAAGACCCTCTTGTCCCCAAGGCAGAGTGGCAGGAAGCCAGGGCAAAGCCTTGCACTGGTAACCAATGGTGCCTGGGTACCAGGCAGCCTGGAGTGGGGAGTCCCCTTCCCTTATGTCCAGAGCCCTCACTCTCTCTTGCTTCTATACCAGGCTAAGTCGCTACTCCAACTCTCAGCCTACCAAGAGGACTCCTGGCTGCATACCACCAGGGATGTTTCCCCTGAGTGACCCCACACCTGCCAGAATCAGCCAAACCCCAAACCCATATGCCACAACTGCCTCCCAATTGCAAACATACACCAGCCATGCTAGAAACTGCCACCATCCCAGATGCCAAAAGAGATCTCTCATCTCCACAGTGAATACCATCTTCATCAGACACGTCATCAGTTTTTAAGACCAGTCACAGGGACAGGGAAGGGAATGAGAAACTGAGGCACATAGCTAGACAGCCAAGCAGTTGGCTCAAGGTCACCCAGACCAAAGATGACCAGAGTAGAGGAAGGCATCTTAACATCCCACCCCAAAGGGCACGAGCCCCACCCAAAGGACAGTAGGATCCCTACACCTAATGTCTGCTCAGTTTCTCCACTTCCCACCATTCTCCCAAACACCTTCTGAGGGGCTGCAGCCGGAAAGCCCCAACTGGGGACTCCACTTCCCTCAAAGCTAGGGGCTGCAGAGTCCCTAGAACGGGCAACATTTGAGAGGGGCTGGAAAAAGCAGTTCAGCCCTCCTTTCTAACATTGCTGTTCCGGCTCACCTGGCTCCCCTCGGCCCCCAGGGTCCCTCGGTCCAACCTCCTCCCTGGGAGAGCGGGCGCGACCCTCGGCGGTCCTCTCCCACCAGGCCAGGGCAAAGCGCCGGAGGCACTGCCACGGCTGCATGGGGAGGCGTAGGGCTGGGGGCGCGCACCAGCAGCCACACACGCCCCACAGGGCCCTGCCAGCTGAGCTGCGGAGGCACCCGGTCGGCCCCCTCTACTGCCACCAGCATCCTGCTGCCCCCACCGACAGGACTCGGAGCTGGCCCAGGAGCTTCTGACGTAGCAGGGGGGTGCGTAGGAGAGAAGGGGGGGCCACGGAGAGTCCCCTCCCCAGTCCCGCCCTTCTACTTCCCCAGCCCCCTGAAGTCCCCACCTCCTCATCACCCTGGACGCCCTCCCCAACTGGGGGCGCCCTCCTTTACCCCTTGCCTCTGCAAGGGGAGGGTTTAAGATCCAGAAGCCCTTCCCTCGGTCCCTCCTTCGGCCCCTCCCTCTCCAGGGCCCTCCCTATCCGCCCGGCAAGCGGGGAGCTGGTACCCAGTTTCTGAAACTAGTGGAGGCTAGGAGGTCTCCAGGGCTAGAGCCTCGAGGTGCAGGGGGTGGGGTGTAGAATACAGCCTTGTATCCTGGCAACACAGCCAAACCCAAAGCGCTCTCTGTCCCCTGCTTCCCAGAGGGACTGGCGCGAAGGGTCCAGCACTACCAGCCCAGCGCCTGCACCCCCATTCTGAAAGCTGATGCGGGGATGATGCTCTTTCCTTCATCCCTCTTCCCTTCCCCCTTCAACATCCCTGGCTTCACCCCGCATGGACCCCTCCCTTCCCCCCACTCTCCTCGCCATCCCCCTTCACCCACCCCTCCCCCCTACATTGTAACCCCAGGTCCTCTCCCCTTGTCCCTCACCCTCCCACCCCCCGGCACCGCGAGGCCCTCCTCGCCAGGTCTCCAGCTTTGCCAGCTCTAGACCCTCTCCTCTCCCTGCGCTCTTCCGCCCTGGTCCTCCCAACCCGGCGCACAGCGGCTCCCTGCCCCCCGCAACACCTGCGCCCGGAGCATCCCTCGCCCGGCCGGGCCGCCGCCTCCCGGGCCCGGCCGCCGCCCCCGCCCCCGGCCGAGGGGAAAACACACAAAGAAAACAGAAATACCTTCCACTTAAGCATGGAGGCACATTAGGGAGGAGAGAGACAGGGACATGCCTTGGGACGGAGCGTTCCCCATCGGGCGGGGGCGCGGGGGGCGGGGGCCCCGGGCCGGCCTGCCTGGCGCTCGCCCTCTCGCCGCCTCGCGGGCTCCTCGCTCGGCCCCAGCCCCGGGGCGCGGTGCCAGGCGGGCGGGCCGGGGGCGCGGGCCCCGCCGGGATGGACCAGCTTGGGAGGGCGCTGGCGGCCGGGCGTGTGGGTGCGCGCGCGCGCGCGCGGGCGTGTCACCGAGTGTGCGAGAGCGAGTGTGTGTGTCTCTGTGTGTCTCTATGTGTGTGCGCGAGTGCGCGCGTGCGGCCGGCGCGGGTGTGTCACTGCGGGCGGGAGCGCGCGCGGCGCGGGCACGCGCGTGCGGCCGGATGGTACAAAGGGCCGCCGGGGGTGGCGGGGAAGGGGCACTGCGCCCCCTCGCGCCCTCCGGCAGCCCTCCCGGACCCGGCAGCGCGCGACCCGGACCGGGGTGCGGGGCGCGCTCACGTTCCGCCCCCCCCCCACTCCACCTGCTTCCCCCACCCTAAGCGGTCCCCCTGCTGCAGTAGAGACAAATGCGATGACCCCGAAGTGGCCTCTAAGGAGGCACCTGGGGAGGTGACTCCTTGGGTCTCCAAGCACCCGCACTCCTTGGGACTGAATGGGGCTGAAAAGGGCTCCAAGCGCAACGTAGCACGGCAGGAGGGGACGAGAGAAGGGGGACCACTCTTCAGCCAAGGTGACCTCGAAGCGCCACAGTCGTTCTGTGGCTGGAGAGTCGATACCCCAGTGTGCCTCTCCTCGGTCGTGCCCCCTCCCCCTTCCTCCCCTACCACTCGGCCAGGGACCCGGCTCCCCGGCGCCCCCTGCTGGACATCCTCCTAGCCCCTACTTCGGTTTCCCGCCCCTACCGCAGGCGCGAGCAGGTACTGCATGCGAGAGAGGAGACCCTGATCCCCTCCAAAGTAGACCCCAAAGTAGGCCACTCCAGACCCTGTCTTCTCACACCTCTTTTGGAGATGCTTTTGCCACCCCCACGGCAGTGTGCAGAGAGCCACCTCGGCACGCCCCACCTGGTTCACCTTACTGGGCCTACCTGGTGATTCTGCAGACTTCTCCAACTCAGACCCAGAAACACGGGTGACCTTTCCTGCTCAGGCTTCTCCCTGCTTCCTTCCCTCGGGTTCTGTGACCAGTTCCTTGTCTCAGAAGCTTCTCTTCGAGAGGGGCAGGTGGGCTGAGCCCTCTCTCCCCGTTTTATTTGCTCCTGGCATTCCCAAAGGCAGTTCAGATGGTCAAGAAAAGGCCACCCAGTGCCCGCATTTCTTCCCTGCAGTCCCCTGGCAGAATGGCTGGCAGACAGAGCCCAGGAGAGGAGACCCCACCCCAAGTGGCCCAGATAACAAACCGGTTTCCCCACTTCTTGACCTACCCAGTCCCAGCCTTAATCTGGGTTCTCCTGCTTTTCTGCCCGCCCCCAGGCCTGCCTCTGAGCCAGCCGCATGCCCAGCTAGGGGCAAGGTCCCAAATACCCTTTACAGATCAATGTCCAGTTCCACTAACTCAGGTGGCAGGACAAGGCAGTGGGAGGGGACTCTCTCAGCTCCAGCTGGCCATCTCAGGAGGGCAGCTGAGAGCTGCACCCTGGAATCATGGTCTGGGCATACCAAGACCCTGACTTGTCTCCTGGACCAGCTGTGTCTCACTCTGCCAACTGGATGGTGCCCATCTTTTGGCCTCTGGGCACTCACTGGGCACCCTTCCAGCTCCCTGCCTGGCTGCCTGCCCAAGATGAGTACCAGGAGGCAGCCAGCGGGCCTTGTGCACAGGAGGTGTCACAGCTATTAAGCCCTGAGCCTGGTAGGCATTTCTCCCTTCATGCCTTCACATTGCTCTATAAGACTCCTCTGCCTTTGGGGTCTTCCCGACCCAGAATCACCCCCTACCCAAGGGACAAAATGTCTTCCTGTCCAAATTCTGTGCCCATCCAAAAGGAAGGGCATCATCAGCCAGTACTTTACTATGGTCTCCAACCCTGCTATACTGACCACAAATCAGAAATAAAGCTGCACATCTGTTATCCTAGATTTGGGAGGCAGAGACAGGAGGATCAGCACAAATTTTAGGGCAGTCCAATCTTAATAAGTGAATTCTAGCCTAGCCAGGGATACATGGTGAGACCCTGCCCAAGAAACAAAACAAAATGGAAAAAAATAAAGGAAATAAGGTTCCAAGAAGTACAGACAATTGTCCAATCCAAGAGCCTCCGACATAAAACTAAGACTTATGTTGGCCTGACTCTAGGACTCCCAGGGCCTCTTTTCTATTCCCACTATCATCTTACCTGTGGCTACAGAAGCAGAGATCAGACCTAGCACTCCCAAGTCCCATACCCATACAGCTCTTAACACACAGCAGGGGACAATGAAGCAGGGAGTTAGGACAGGGGTTTCTCTCAGTCCCAAAGACCTGGGCATTCTCTCCAAGGTGACAATTGGTAAGATGTTTCTCCTATTACATGGACACTTTCCTGCATGTACCACTAGACTTGCCAACAAGTCCCTGATCAAGACTGGGTGAGAAAGGCAGACGACGGTGGTCCCTGCCTTTAACACCAGTACTAGTGGATCTCTGAGTTCCAGGCCAGCCTGATCTACAAAGGGAATTCCAGAACAGGGCTACACAGAGAAACCCTGTCTTGAAAAACAAACAAACAAAAAGACTGGGTGGGAAAAGGTGGTTGAATCTACACCGAGGAATCTTAGACAACTCCAAAGATGTCTCCAAGACAAAACACCCTCCCACTAGGGATGCCTCCTCATGAGGAAGCCCTCCATGGCAAGACAAAATCATCGGGTTCAAGTAATTTTTCATGTATATATAGCTCTGTTTTGTTTTTGTGTTCTTTTTTTTTTTTTTTTTGGTTTTTTCGAGACAGGGTTTCTCTGTGTAGCCCTGGCTGTCCTGGACTCACTTTGTAGACCAGACTGGCCTCAAACTTACAAAGATCCACCTGCCTCTGCCTCCCAAATGCTGGGATTAAAGGCGTGGGCCACCACCGCCCATCTTGTTCTTTTCTTTTTAAAACACAGTCTTGCCATATAGTCCAGACTGTCCTTCAACACACAATTCTGCCTCAGTTTCCCTAGTGTTGGGATCACAAATGTTGGGTGCCAGACTTGGCTTGTATAGCTCATTTTTGTTATTTTAATTTTTTTCTTCAGTTCTGGGATTGAATCTGGAGCCTGCAAATGCTGAGCTCGTGCTGTATCACTAGGTCATGGCTTTTTGTTTGTTTGTTTGTTTTTTCAGTTTTTCTTTTTTTTTGTTTTTTTCGAGACAGAGTTTCTCTGTGTATTGTTGGCTGTCCTGGACTCACTTTGTAGACCAGGCTGGCCTCGAACTCACAAAGATCCGCCTGCCTCTGCCTCCCAAGTGCTGGGATTAAAGGCGTGCGCCACCACCGCCGGGCTTTTTTTTTTTTTTTTTTTTCAGTTTTTCGAGACAAGTTTTCTCTGTATAACAGCCCTGGCTATCCTGGACTTGCTTTGTAAACCAGGCTGGCCTTGAACTCACAGAGATCCACCTGCCTCTGCCTCCTGAGTGCTGGGATTAAAATTGTGTGCCACCATGTCTGTCTACTAGGTCACGATTTAATGACCAATTCTTCACGGTTCTGACCATCTCAGAGCTCAGAACTAAAGAGCTAAAGGACATTTGACACACATACCCTCTAGCCACAGGGGGAGAGGTGCACAGAAGTGTAAGAATAAAGAGCGACCCTACAAAACAAACTTCCTGCAGTCCCAAACAGCATGACCATCACCCTTCAGGGACCCCCCACCTCCCATGAGGCCGCTGAAGGAGAGTTCTGCATCTTGAAGGAGGCTGATCAGGGCTTGAACAGCCTGGGTGCTCCTCATCCAACAACAGAGGCAAGCAGGGTGGCTTCTGTATGCTGGCATGGTGCCCAGCACAACCCTTGTGCCAGCTGCCTCCACCTGAGATGCCTCAGGTGCTGCCCCGCCTCCATCTCCTCTCATTCTTCAACATAACCTCCCTCTGGTCCTCCTCCCCGTGGCTCTGCCAGTTCTCCTCCTCAGTCAGCAGCTGTCATGTGAGAGGATTGGGGAAAACAGATCTTAACCACTGATCTTGTCCTTCCCAAAGACTCCAGCATCCTGGCCTCCTCCAAGGACCCATAGAAAGGAGAGAGAGTCCGTTGCGCCCTCGAGTGGAGAGTTCTCACCCTCTCCTCCTCTTCCCTAAGACACTGTCGCAGCATGCGTGTCACCTGGGCAAACATCTGGGCAGAAAGGAGTAAAGGAGCTCCAAGGGCCGCCATAGTAAAGCGGATGCTACGGAAATCAAGGTTGTCCACCACCCCCCCACCCCAAACTACCCATTCTGCTCTTGGAAGTGTCTGCTGGAGGCTCCCTACGAACGCCGCCTCCCCATTTGTCTGACCAGGGCGCTTTATAGAGCCGTGCGCAAAGCCAAAAACCAAAAGCAGTGGCCACACATGGAGGTGGAAGATGAGGTAGGGCGGCTGAGGAGGAAGGCGCTGCCCCTCAGCCAGGCTTGCATCTGGGGACCCCTAAGCCCGGGATGCCTCTCCCCTCACATTCCTTCATCTTCCTCCTCACTCCGACCCCGCAGGAGAGCAGTAAGTGGCTGTGAATTTCAAAAGACTCTCCTGATTCCCTCAGGTCCCCCTCCCCGGCCTGTTATTGTAACGAATGCAAATGGTTCTTAATAATTCATGCCTTCATTAGCACATCAAACTGCTTTCGGAAGAATGGAGGGGAAAAAGTGGAAGGGGTTCTCTGAGGCCCGTCCCCTTCGCAGACCCTCGGCCACCGCTCACCCTCCCAGGCCCCACACTCAGCGGAGTGGGCATCATTCTTAGAGCCCCAGGCTCTAGCTTTCCTGTCCCATAGCAAGGAATTGAAGCTGTCCCTTCAGACTGGGAACTCCTTGCAGCTGATGCTCTATCTCCCTCATTAAAGGAGGTGCCTGCAAACTAAATGGAAAAGCAGAGCCCCCTGGAGGGCTTATTGGAAGAGAGGCACTGTCCCACAAGGTTCAGAGTCAATAAGTTGGAGGAGATATGCGTTTTTTAGCAAGCTCCCAAGAAGTGTGGTTGCCACATGTCCAGGAACACACTGGCAGAGCTGGTGGGGTGGTGACTGCCTCTGGGCACTCCCAGCTTAGGGCTTTGCTCACAGAGGCAAGTCCCGGCAGGGCCTGGCCCACGTGGGGAGTGTCTAAGAGGTCTTCATAGTTTTAGCAAATCCCTCCACCAAGACAATTTCCTGCTGCCCTGAGCATCCTTGGCCATTCCTGTCTCCCGAACCTATCACCCTCCACACTGATAGACAGGGGTGGGTCTCCTGAAATCCTGCTGTGTGCCAGGTCCCTGCTTCCTGATGCTGGTGTCTCTCCTACAAGCAACAAGGAAAGAGGTTTCCAAAAATCCAAGCCTCTCTTGTGGAGGGAGCAGGCCTAGATTGGGGGGCATGTTATAGTTGCAGTCATAAACACATGCAGCTCTCTACCTTCACTCTGTACCTCTGTTACCTTGAGCTGGACATGCAATCTGGTAAATTTGTAATCCTTGCTACTCAGGAGGCTGAGAAAGATGGACCAAGAGTTTAAGGCCAGCCTGAGCTGAAGTTTGAGGGCACCCTGGCATACACAATAAGACCCTGCCAGTAGAGAGAGAGAGAGAGAGAGAGAGAGAGAGAGAGAGAGAAGAAATTATTATGGGGAAGGGGTGAATGAACTTTAATGGGGGTGGGAAAGATGAAAAGATGAAAGGGGAAGAGAGGAAGGCCCACAGAAGTGAGATCCAGAACAGAGGAGGAATGGAGAAAAGGAGAGAAAAAGTAGGAATAGGAGGACAGGGGGAAGAGGGAAGCAAAGAAAGGATATGGTAAGAGAAGAAGAGCCCAGGGAAGGAAGATCAGGAAGGTGGCCTGTATCTCACCCTAAGAAAACATGTATTGGGGCTGGAGAGATGGCTCAGCAGTTAAGAGCACTGGCTGTTCTTCCAAAGGATCCAGATTCAAATCCCAGTTGAACCCACATGGCAGTTCACAGCTATCTGTAATGGCCGGGCGTGGTGGTGCATGCCTTTAATCCCAGCACTCGGGAAGCAGAGACAGGTGGATCTCGTGAGTTCAAGGTCAGCCTGATCTACCAAGTGAGTCCAGGACAGCCAGGACTACACAGAGAAACCCTGTCTCGAAAAACCTAAAAAGAAAAAAGAAAAAAAAAAAAGAAGGAAAACACATATTATGAGCTGATGGGGCCCAGATGGGCCACAAACTCAGCTCCTGGAGGATCATACCTAGGTCGGCTTTGGGTTCAACAGCTGATTGATCATCTACCATCTGGTCCTCATGTCTTAGACTCTTCCCCAGTCTACTCAGCATCTTCTGGGCCTAGAGACCCCTCTGAAAAGCCTATGGTGGGGTGAGGGGATGAGGCAGAGCTGACCTAGTCCACTCACACTAGCTAGCACCCTGTGATCCTCTCTCTGATCACTTGCTGCAGGTGGGCTAGAGGATAAACAAGTTGGGCAGTGTCTATGCACTGGAACCTCTGCTCCACCCTAAAAAGGAATGAACTTTGGGCTGAGCCTGGAACATACCATGCTGAGGGGAAGGAGCCAGGCCCCATAGCTGCATGTTGTATGTATGAGTCGCTTTAAGTGAACGATTCACAATGGGTACACCTATAGACGTGCCTGTGAAGGCAATGACGGGGACAAGGGCCCAATAGGTCTGGCTTCCCGGTGTCTGGAAACAAGATGGAAGCAGGGTTTGCCTAGCATCCTGAAGGAGGTAGGAGTCGCTTCAGAGTCTTTTTATTTTATTTCCCCTGACCCTGGCAGCTGTTCACATTAGAGTGCCTGGTTTTATGTTATATGAATTTCACCTCAATAAAAAATGAAAGGATAGTTGGCTGTGGTAGAAATTACCTGCCATCCCAGCACTTAGGAAGTACAATCAAGACGCAAGAACATAAGGAATTCAAGGTCACTTGGCTACATAGTGACCCAAGGCCAGCCTCAGCTACATGAGTGTCTCTCTCTCTCTGTCTTTTTTCTCTCTCTCTCTCTCTCTCTCTCTGTGTGTGTGTGTGTCTGTCTGTCTGTCTTCAGTTTTGCCTTTGTTCCTGCCTTATACCTCATTCCTCAAGGCAGGCCACACAAGCTAGAGCTTCTTACCCCATGGTAGCTTCTAGCAGCACTAACCTTTTTCACCCTCAGTTAACCATAGAGTAGTTCTCATTCTTACACTTGCCCCAAAAGCAGGTCATAAGACCTCTGCATTCTGGAAGGTTCCTGGCCCACATCAGGGAGGAGTGCTGAAGGATATGAATGGAAAGTCTGTTGCTGGCTTCCCTCGCGCAGTCACGGTTATGCAATGAAATCTCCATGAAAACCCAGAAGGACAGGGTTTGGGGAGCTTCTGGATAGCCAGACAGGTGGAAGTCGCTGAAGGGTAGTCCAAGAAAGGTATGTGGGAGTCCTGTGTCCTTCCCCCTTCATCTGTGTCTTTGTAATAACCTTGATTTCCTGCTTTAAAAAATGATTTTATCTTTATGTTCATTGGTGTTTTGCCTGCATGTATGTGTATGTGAAGGTGTTGGATACCCTAAAACTGGAGTTACAGACAGTTGAGAACGGCCATGTGGGTGCTGGAAATTGAACCCGGGTTCTCTAGAAGAGCAGCCAGTGCTTTTAACCACTGAGTCATCTCTCCGACCCCTATTTATTACTTTTTAATTTTTGTTCTGCGTGTGTGTGTGTGTGTGTGTGTGTGTGTGTGTGTATGGTATATGTACATGTATGTGTATGTGCAGATGTACATACCTGTGAGTATCCACAGAGCCCATAGGAAGACGTATGTTGTCTTGATCCATCTCTCTATCTTAGTCCCTTGGGGGAAGGGTCTCTACCTGACCTGGAGCTAATCTGGGGCCAGCAAGCTCCAAAAGAGCATCCTGTCTCCGCCCCTGTCCCCACCCCACTGAGCTGGGGTCACAGATGTACAAGTGGCCACCCTGGGCTTTTTGTACATGGGTGTTGGGGGAACCCCTGACCTCATGCTTTTGTCACAAGTACTTTTACCTGCTGAACTGTCTCCCAGCTCTGATGATATCTTTCATAAAGGGCAAATCAGCAGCAGGATATGGCAATGTGGCGGTATTGGAGAAGTTGAGACCAGAGGATTGAGAGTTTGAAGTCAGCCTGGCAACATAACAAGATCTTGTCTTAAAAAAAAAAAAAAAAAAAAAGTTAGCATGGGTGCATCCCATGCACTTGGGAAGTGGAGGCAGGAGGAGGATCAGGAGTTCTAAATCATCCTTGGCTACATAGCAAGCTGGACGTCAGCCTGGGCTACAAGAGACCTTGTCTTAAATACATACGTACATACGTACATATATACAATGACAAATCAGTATCAACCAGTAAATCTAAATAAGTATTTCAGTGTTTCCCTGTGCTCTGTAAACACTCAAATAATTAACTGAACCCAAGAAGGTTTGAGGAGGCCTGCTTTATAGGCAATCCTTAGAACGTAGGTAAAACAACCAGGAGTGTTCAAGAGGCTGGGACAGATGGAACAGTCCCAGGGCCTGAAGCCCCACCCTATAGGATCTGGCCTGGTCTTGCCAGCCTTATCTCTGATTGTGTCTTGCACCATCAAAGATGAGCACGTGCCGGGCGGTGGTGGCGCACGCCTTTAATCCCAGCACTTGGGAGGCAGAGGCAGGCGGATCTTTGTGAGTTCGAGGCCAGCCTGGTCTACAAAGTGAGTCCAGGACAGCCAAGGATACACAGAGAAACCCTGTCTCGAAAAACCAAAAAAAAAAAAAAAAAAGATGAGCACGTACCCTGTACCTTCCCTTCACAGCCCAGGCCTTTGCCCAGTACTGTCCCCCAGTGTGGGGCTGACCTTTCCTTCTGCACCTGTGGACACCTGGCCCCCACTCTGAGGCCAGCTCCTGTAGGGAGTTAGAATAATTAAATTAGATTTAGAAAATATATAGGGGTTTCTGATACAGTCTCTTAATTCGGGGCATGAAGATCAACTTGACTGTGAGTGATTAGTTTATCAGCATGTGGAAAAACAAGGTTGAAGTCAGGAAAACAGGAAAGACTTAATGGACTTAAGAAACAAAGTATTTGGCCTGGCATTGTTTTCAGCTGCTAAGTGGGCAGAGCCCAAATTAAGCTGAAACAGAGTTCCTCCTATTTAAGGACAGTGGATGGAGCCCCATCAAAAAGAGAGGCCCCCCATGCTAGAGAGCTCTGAGAGTCCTGCTGAAAAAGTGCTGGCCATCATTTGATGGCCAGATCTCCCTGAGGCAGAAAGAAGCTGGTGAGCAAAGAAAGCCTGAGCAAGACACCAAAAGGCCAAGGACTAAACCCTGTGGCTCAGCTTTTGCCTAGAGGGGTTTGATCTGTCCGAACAGTGGCCTAAAGGAAACTGTGCCTGGCTTTAAGGACTCTGAGGCAGAGTGGCTGAGTTGCTGATGCGAAGGGGCTGAGGTCTTCCAGAGAGAAGAAAGCATCAAGCCTTATTTAAGGTGAGACTGTGATAGCCAACTTACCCTGACGAATCTACATCTGAGACATTCCAGAGAAAAGACTGCCAAGTGCTTTAAAGGGTCTACTAGAGACTGTGTTCCTGACGATTGAGGACCTGCCCCAGAGACTGTATCCTTCTAAAAGGTTAGGAAAATAATTGTCAATAGGATTAGTGGATAGGTTAAAGGGGTTGTAGGAATTCATAGGGTTAATAGTTAAGAAAATATTGGTATTTGTTATAAGTGAATATTGCTAGTAAATAAATAATAAGTAATAATAATTTTAAAAGTTCGGTAACAAGCTCCGATTCCATTTCCTCCAGGAAGCCCTTCTGCAGGAGCCCGCCCTCTCCTTAAACACGCACACCAATAAGTTCTAGCTAAAATTTCCTCCTGGGCTCTTGAAAAACCCACTTAGTTTTCTTCTTCTTTTAAAGATTTATTTTATTTCATTTCATTTCATATGTATGTGTTTTACCTTCATGTATGTATGTGTACATGTGTGCCTGGTGGCCCTTGAAAGTCAGAAGAGGGCATCAGATCCCCTGGAACTGGAGTTGCAGATTGTTATGAGCTACCATGTGGGTGCTGGGAATTGAATCTAGATTCTCTGTAAGAGCAACAAGTGCTCTTAACCACTGAACCAGTTCACCGGCCCCTGCCCCTACTTCTTGTTGCCATCCTTCCGGCTTTAGACGGACCAGCGCCTTGCTCTCCTGGACCCCCTGGCCTCTCCACCCTCCAGAGAGCCCAGCATGCGCTAGGTGGCTTCTGGCCACGCTGTTGTCCTGCTCTGACCCCTCCAGTGCCCTTTCATGCTGAGGCTCCTTTACATCTCTGCCACAGCCCTGGTGTCATGGCCCCTTCCCTTCTCTGGGGTCTGCCACTCTCAGCAATAACTGTTGGTATATGACTGGGGACAAATACACTGTCATATAAAATATTAAGAACTGCAGGTTTGGGGGTTTGGGCTTTTTTTTTTTTCATATTTGTGTTGGCATGTGGTTTGTGTTACAAAATTCAAACACTAAAAAGGGAACCCACACACTCGCAGCCTGAACATCCAAGATGTGGAGGCAGGAAGATCAGAAGTTCAAGGCCACTCTCAGCTACATGGTGTATTCCAGTCCAGCCATGGCTACACAGTGAGAGCCTGTCTCAGAAAAAGTAATTAACTAATGAAAAAATTGAAACATTAAAAAAAAAGTTTTAAAGGAATACAGTGAAATCACTTTCCTTGACTGGCCTGTCTCTGGCCACCTAGGTCCTGCCCAGGATGTAGCAAACTCTGACTGAGCCTTGCAGGGGTTCGCTGATGTGGCCACTGTACTCAGTCACCCACACGGTGACAGGATGCCCACCAACGCCTCACGCTGGAGCTTTTGCAGTGTAAGTGGAGTGAGATCCCTCTTTAGGGATGACCCGACTGCCTCCATCCAGCACAGGAAAATTCCTGACAGCTACTTGATTCTACCCGAAGTGGGCAGAGCACCTCTGGGGACCAAGTCTCTAAGGCACAACGGCTAGGAGAGGGGAGAGGAGGTCCCCGGAGGGGAGAGGAGGTCTCCGGAGCTGTTCTGTTTTGTTTTACTCTGTTGTTATTTTCTTTTGCTTTGTTTTGCTTGAGACAGGATCTCACTATGCAGTCCTGACTGGCCCGGAACTCAATATGTAGACCAGGCGAGCCTTGAATTCACAGAGATCCTCTTGCCTCTGTCCCCAAAGTGCTGAGATTAAAGGTGTGAGCCACCACGGCCAGTGTTGATTCACTTTATTTAGTTTTGTGGTACTCAGGATCACACATACTAGGCAAGTGCTCTACCACTGAGCTACACCATCGGCTCAAAAAATTTTAGATATAAATCATTATTTGATTTTGTCTTGATCATGGATTCGTAGCAACCAACCTTTCTCTGTTTGGTCATGTGTACTCTTGTAGTTGTTCACCAGTTGGAGAGACCGAAGGAGAGAAGGGCCTCAGCAGAATTCAAAGCTATGAGAGACAGTCTTCTTGTCACCATCACAAAACATAAGAGCTCATCACATTGTAAAAAAAAAGTACCCAGGTTGAGGCCGGCCTGATCTACAGAACAAGTTCCAGGACAGAAAGGGCTATACAGAAACCTTGCCAAAAGAGGGCAGGGTGGAGAATGGTTGCAGTTTGCAGCCCATGATCAGGTGATCCTGCTGTATCATGGTGGGAACATGTGTGGAGCAAAACTCCTCATGAACAACATGAACCAGAGAGCAAAGGAAAGAAAAAGAATTAGGGCCCCATGATACCCCTCAAGGACATACCTCCAATGGGCTAATCACTTCCCACTAGACCCAGCTCCTAAAGGCTTCACCATCTCCAAATAGAAGCACTCTAGAAACCAAGCCTTTAGTATATGAACTTCTTTCTTTCTTTCTTTCTTTTGTTTTTTGTCTGTTTGTTTATTTGGCTGGTTTTGGTTTTTGAGACAGGGTTTCTCTATGTAGTCTTGGCTGTCCTGAAATTCACTCTGTAGACCAGGCTGGCCTTGAACTCCACCTGCCTCTGGATTGCTGGGATTAAAGTCCTGCACCACCACTGCCCCACTTAGTATACGGACTTTTTTTTTTTAAACATTTATTTATTTATTGTGTATACAGTACTTGCTCTACATATATGCCAGGGCACCAGATCTCAATGTAGATGGTTGTGAGCCACCATGTGGTTGCTGGGAATTGAACTCAGGACCTTTGGAAGAACAGCCAGTGCTCTTAACCTCTGAGCCATCTCTCCAGCCCCGGACTTTTTTTTTGTTTGTTTGTTTTGTTTTCTTTTTGGTTTTTTGAGACAGGGTTTCTCTGTTTAACAGCTCTGGCTGTCCTGGACTCGCTTTGTAGACCAGGCTGGCCTCGAACTCGCAAAGATCCGCCTGCCTCTGCCTCCCAAGTGCTGGGATTAAAGGCGTGCGCCACCACTGCCCGGCAGTATACGGACCTTTTTAAAAATTTATTTGGGAGAGGAGTCTTCCTGAGGTAAGAACACACTAATCAGTTATTCAGTACCAAATGGTTAGCCCTAAAAACATACATACAACCAACATTATACAGATGAGCAGGTTATATTTTAGGAATATATATGTATAAATGCACTATATATATATATGATAACAATTAATAAGTAAAGATGCCATGAATTTGAAAGAGAGCAAGGAGAAGTATTTGGGAAGGTTTGGAGGGAGGAAAGGGAAGGAAGAAATGTTATGGTCATACTATAATCTCAAAAAACTTTTTAATTACAAATTTTATTTTGCGTATATGGGTCTGCACATATCTGCCGAAGTCTGTATAACACTTGAGTGTCTGAAGTCCAAGGAGGCCAGAAGAGAGTCTTAGAGCCTCTGGAGCTGGCATTACAGACAGCTGAGCTGTCGTGTAGGTGCTGGGACTTAAACATGGATCCTCTGGAAGAGTAGCCAGTTCTCTTAATGGCAGAGCCTTCTCTCCAACCCTAACACGTGGTATTTTGAGGAACACTTTTATTTATTATTATTTTTTTGGTGACAGTCCTATGGTTTGAACCTAGGGTCTTGAAACCTAAGTACCACCAAGGTACACCCCAGGCCTTTCTTTGGGGACACTGGAATCAGAGCAGTACCTAAATGAAAGCTAGAAAAAGCCCAGCTTCATGAGAGCTAAAAAAAAAAAAAAACCCTCTAGTATCCTGCCCACCCTGAGAAACAGCAGAGGGCTCATCTATCCTGCAAAGAGAGAAACTAAAATAACAATTGCCTCGTGTGGGAAGGAGGCAAGCAGAACACCCAAGGGCTTTCATGTCAGCAAGAGAGACTGAAATTAGCTCTGAGTGTGAACTTCCCGGCGGGGCAGGAGTGATGCTGCTGCTGCCGAGGCTGGGAAGGACTCTGGAGGACTCTTTGCTGGAGCTCGTTAAACTGAGGATTAAGAGCAGAGGCCCAGCCTGGCCTGCTGGGAGGCAGGGCCCAGAAGCAGGCGAACACTAAAGCTGCCCTGTGACAGGGCCTACTACTAGTCCTGGGGCCAAGGTTAAGTGCTGGGTGAGGAGAGCAAGCCCCGGGAAAGTTAGCTCTCCCAAAGCCAACCACCACCACAGCTTGCAGGAAGGAAAACAAGAAGTATGAGTAACTCATTTGCTGATTAAAAAATAAATAAATAAAAGAACAGAAACCTAGAGAAGTTCAAGGAACGGGAAAGCCAGAACTTGACCCCAGACCTTCTGTCCCTGTCTCCATATCCAATCAGGTGACTGCCCTCCTCTTGAGTTGGAAGCTTCCTGGACAGGACCTGGGACTCTTTCCTCTGTCCTTCTACCCACTCACTCCCTTAAGAACTCTGCTCCATGGTGCCACTCACCTCCCAACAGCCCAACTACAAAGCCCCAGAAGAGAGGAGCCTGCAGGGAAACCTGCAGCCCATCTCCTGTCTAACACTTGAGCTGGGAGTGGGGGGCAAATCCCAAACTCCCATCTCACTTGTCCCCGCCCGGCTCTATCTCAGACTCTCGTGATAGGAAAGTAGGCCAGTTTGGAATATGTCACAGATATTTTCGACATCCCCATCTGTACTAAAGATTCTCTTACAGCCAAGCAGGGTGGAGCCAGAGGCTTCCCGCCGCAGGATGAGGCTACACCTGCTGCCTCTGGGACTTGGAGCCCAGATTGGGGCTTGTGGCAAGTTACCAGGGGCCCCCAGAAGATACTACGAAAGCACCACCCCCCCTGCTACCCAGGATAGTCGTGTCTGTACAAGTTCCAGGGGAGCAGAAGTGGAACAGCTGGGTCCTGGGGCATCACCGTGACAGTGGGGCGCTGAGGGAGGAGTACACAGTCCTTAGGGAAGGGGGGGGTGAATGGTATAGGACTGGGTTGTAGAAGGCAGGCAAGATTCTCTGGGCAGAGAAGAGGGTCAGCATGTCCCTAGCCAGGGTACACGTTGGAAAAGCTGGGAACCTGGTGTGTGCAGGGCTAGTGTGGAAAATGCAGGTGAGGATAGAGGAGCCTTAGAGAAGCTGGGTGGAAGGAGGTGCTGGAGAGATGGTTCAATGGTAAAGAGCCCTGGCTGCTCTTCCAAAGGGAGGCGCAGGCGGCCAGGGGATACACAGAGAAAAACCCTGTCTTGAAAATAACAAGCCGGGCGGTGGTGGCGCACGCCTTTAATCCCAGCACTTGGGAGGCAGAGGCAGGCGGATCTTTGTGAGTTCGAGGCCAGCCTGGTCTACAAAGCGAGTCCAGGACAGCCAGAGATATTCAGAGAAACCCTGTCTTGAAAAACCAAAAAAAAAAAGAAAATAACAGAGAGAGAGAGAGACTGTGTATGTGTAACAACCAAGCTTTGAATGCACCCTGAAAGTGCACTTATGAAGGTTTTTTTTTAGGTTTTTCAAGACAGGGTTTCTCTGTTTAACAGCCTGACTGTCCTGGACTCACTTTGTAAACCAGGCTGGCCTTGAACTCACAGAGATCCGCCTGCCTCTGCCTCCCGAGTGCTGGGATTAAAGGCATGCTCCATGATGCCTGGCAATGAAGGCTTTAATTTTTTTTAACCCATTTGTTTATTTATTTATTTGGGGTGGGGAGAAGCACATATATGTGGAGGTCAAAGGTCAACTTATGGGAGGAGGCCTTCCATCAGGTGGGTCCATCATGATATTGGAGATAGAGCTTTGGTTGTCAGCAGCCTTGGCAGCAAGCACCTTCACCCACTGATCTGTTCTGTTCTGGCTATTCAGTTTTGTTTTTCTGAACACTGAAATTCTCTTTTTTTTTTTTTGGTTTTTCAAGACAGGGTTTCTTTGTGTATTGTGTAGCCCTGGCTTTCCTGGACTCACTTTGTAGACCAGGCTGGCCTCGAACTCGCAAAGATCCTCCTGCCTCTGCCTCCCAAGTGCTGGGATTAAAGGCGTGCGCCACCACTGCCTGTCCTGAAATTCTTACTATACATAAATCACTACGTAGCCAAGGATGGCCTCAAACACAACTGGCCTTACATCCCTGGGTGAGAACAAGATTTTGGGGAGGGGGGTTTTTCAAGAGCAGGGTTTCCGTTTGTAGCCCTGGCTGTCCTGGAACTTGCTCTGTAGAACAGGCTGGCTTCACATTCAGAGATCTGCCTGCCTCTGCCTCCCGAGTGCTGGGATTAAACTGATACACCACCACCTCCCAGCATGGAGGACAGGATATTTTCTCTTGACCTTCTGGTCCTCTTGCCTCTATCTCCTGAGTGCTGAGATTACAGGCTTATGGCATTGTGCCAGGCTTGTGCCATATTGGAGGTTGAATTCAAGGCTTTGTGCACGCTAGTAAGCACTCTACAAACTGAGCTACATAGCCAGCCCCACTATGAGGCTTTACCATTTAAAAAATATATTTATTTAAGTTTATGGGCATGTCTGAGTGAATGTATATGCACTGGGTACATGGAGAAATCTTGGAGACATCAGATCCCCTAAACTTGAGCCTCTTCAGGGCAAAACCACTAAGCATTCTTCACCGCTGAGCCATCTCTCCAGCTCCCCCAACCCAGGCTTTTAAGTAACATTATTCAGAAAAAGCATGTGGCTGTGGGCTGGGTGGCAACAGCCTGGCAGAGGCAGGATGGAGGAGGGAACTTTGTTCCAGTCACCAGGCACCAAGACCTTGTCCTCCTCCAAGTGGCAGACAGTGGTCCCTTTCCCTACTGGGGAAAGGGAGAGCTATCTGAACAAAAGGGTCCCTGTGGAGATGTGAGAAAGTTACTGTCTTCAGAGGCTAAGGACAGGGTGAGGGCTACATTTCAAGAGATTTTCCTGAGAAAGCTGGCAGAGGGGGCCCTGGGAGGTAGGTCCTCTAAAGCCCTGCGGTGGGCACTTGGATGCATGGCTTCATGTAGTCCTTACCACGGGCCCATGCCATGGGTACACTTCTTCCTCTGTACTGATGTGGAAACAAGATTAAGGAGTTCAAGTCCAGCATCAGCAAGATGCTCAGTATAAATGTACTTGTAGGGGCTGGAGAGATGTCCCAGTAGTTAAGAGCACTGGTTGCTCTTCCAGAGGTTCTGAGTTCAATTCCAGCAACCACATGGTGCCTCACAACCATCTATAATGGAATCTGGTGCCCTCTTCTGGCATGCAGGTGTATGTGAAGATAGAGCACTCATACATTAAATAAATAAATCTTTAAAAAGTGCTTACCATGTGCCCAGCATGGTGGTGCATGCTTCTAATCCCAGCACTCTGGAGGCAGAGGCAGGTGGATCTCTGTGAGTTCAAGGCCAGCCTGGTCTACAAAGTGAGTCCAAGGCAGCCAGGAATACACGAAGAAACTCTGTCTGGAAAAAACAAAACAAAATAAAAAAAGGAGCGGCTTTCCATGCCAATCCAATGGCCTAAATTCAATCCCTGGGTCTCTGAGTTTCAAGGTAGAAAGAGAGAACTAACTGCCATCATAGATAGCATCAATGTGCCTGCACGCACGCGCGCACACACACACGCACACAAACACACCACATCACACATACATGCACACACACACCACACCACACACTACTAAAAATAAAATAGGAATTAAAAAAAATAAGAAATTCAAGTCCAGTAATGGTGATTTTTGTCTACTACCTTGGCATTTGAGAGGTAGAGACAGGAAGATCAGAGGTTCAAGTTCATCCTTGGCTACATGGGAAGTTTGGGGATAGCCTAGGCTACCTGAGACCCTATCACAAATAAAAATGAAGAAGAAAAAGGAGGAGGAGGAAGAGGAAAGAAAGAAAGAAGGGGGCTGGAGAGATGGCTCAGAGGTTAAGAGCACTGGCTGCTCTTCCAGAGGTCCTGAGTTCAATTCCCAGCAACCACATGGTGGCTCACAACCATCCATAATTAGATCTGGCGCCCTCTTCTGGGCTTCAGGCATACATGCAGACAGAACACTGTTTATACAACAAATAAATAAAATATAAAAAAAAA
>CAJQZJ010000103.1:177158-197930 GCA_907164525.1 Lophiomys imhausi | reverse complement strand
CATTCACACAGAAAAGTAAAACAATCTTTTTAAAAAATGTTGTTTTGCCGGGCGGTGGTGGCGCACGCCTTTAATCCCAGCACTTGGGATGCAGAGGCAGGCGGATCTTTGTGAGTTCGAGGCCAGCCTGGTCTACAAAGTGAGTCCAGGACAGCCAAGGATACACAGAGAAACCCTGTCTCGAAAAACCAAAAAAAAAAAAAAAAAGAATTTAGGTCCAGGAGGGGTGGTGGTGGCGCATGCCTTTAATCCCAACGCTTGGGAGGCAGAGGCAGGCAGATCTCTGTGAGTTCGAGGCTAGCCTTGTCTACAAAGCGAGTCCAGGACAGCCAGAGCTGTTATACAGAGAAACCCTGTCTCGAAAAACCAATAATAATAATAATAATAATTTAGGACCATGGGTCTATTTCACCCCTTACAGTACCCCCAAGTAACTAAGTAAGTGTCCCAGCTTTCATCTCTACCCCATCTCTACCTCACCCAGGCTTCCAGGGTTGCACAGCAACAGCAAGACAACCACTTGGATGAAGAAGCCAAGAGTCCACCCAAGGGCACACTACCTATTGTAAAGGGAGGATTTCAACTCAGATCCTTTTTGTCCTAAAATAGCCTGCCCGACTCCTCCCTAACACTTGCTCTCTTTGATCTCCAGTCTTTTGGGTTTGTTTGGTTTTGGTTTTTCCCAGACAGGGTTTCTCTATGAAGTCCTGGCTGTCCTGGAACTCACTCTGTAGACCAGGCTGGCCTCAAATTCAGAGAT
Organism: Lophiomys imhausi; assembly: GCA_907164525.1. Taxonomy (NCBI): domain Eukaryota; kingdom Metazoa; phylum Chordata; class Mammalia; order Rodentia; family Muridae; genus Lophiomys; species Lophiomys imhausi. The sequence continues at coordinate 197,170 of CAJQZJ010000103.1, read as the reverse complement.
CTGCCTGCCTCTGCCTCCTGAGTGCTGGGATTAAAGGCGTGCACCACCACTGCCCAGCTGATCTCATCTTTTCATCCATGAAATGGCCCTGGAGTAATAGGGTGAGAGTTCACAGAAAGAAGCTGCTTGCCATATTCCTTCCATTAGCTTAACATTCGACAAATTTTACCGAGCACCTACTGGGAGCCGGACCATCTTGCTGGTGTTGAGATGCAAGTGGAAACCATGCTGAGCTTCTGTTCTCCTGAAAGGGGTGCTACGATGAGAATGGAGAACAGAGAGGCTGGACCAGGATAGAGACCCTGAGTAGTAACTGTTCTCACTGTGGGCAGGCCTACATATGAACTGCCTCAGCACGGCCTCTCTCTCTGCCTCTGACTCACTCCTAGATCAAGAAAACGAGGGTAGCGGGTATGGTGGCTCACGCCTTTAATCCCAGCACTCAGGAGACAGAGGCGGGTGGATCTCTGTGAGTTTGAGACCAGCCTAGTCTACAGAGCAAGGACAGCTAGGGTTGTTACACAGAGAGACCCTGTCTTGAAAAACAAAACAAAGGAACCAGTGGGAAACCGCTGAGCAGCCTCATTACAACCTAGGGAGACTAGCCCATCCCCTTCCTTGCTTTGCCACCCCATTGAGTCTCATCTATCCAGCCAGCTCCAGTGACCCAGGCTGGTGATAATGGTATATAGACACCACTTCCCTGCCCTGATCTTTCTATGATCCCCAGCCTCTGCTGCTCCTTTCACGACCAATAGACAGCTTCCCAAATTCTATACAGAGCTGAACTCAATGTGTCTTCGTGGAGGTTGTAGGAACTTGACATTCAGAGGACCCTTTTGTCTTGAGCAATGGGGTCACGGCAATACTCCAGTCAGTGCCCAAGTTTATCCAGAGGAAGGGGAAAGGCTCCTAGAACTGAGGAGAACATCCTACTCTAGCCTTGCAGCTCTCCCTCATCATCCCTTCTGGGGGTAGCTGACTGGTGTATCAGGAAGTGACATCAGGCTGGGTGGTGGCACACACTTTTAATCTCAGCATTCAGGAGGCAGAGGCAGGTGGATCTCTCAGTTTGAGGTCAGCCTGGTTTACAGAGTGAGTTCCAAGACAGCCAGGGCTACACAAAGAAACCCTGTGTCAAAAAAAAAAAAAAAGAGGAAGAAAGAAAGAAAAGAAAAAGAAGAAGAGGGAGTGGGGTGGAGAAGGAGGAGGTGACACAAGGCCTTTCCTCAAGCTGCTGCCTCTAGAACAGTGTCCAACATTTTCTTTCCCTCACCACCACTCGTTAATTCCATCCTTTGGCCTCTCATTTAGTTCTTAGTGCATCCTGGGAAACTCCAAAGTCCCAGACATTTGGTTGTGTAACTCCTCAGTGCCTGTCTGATCACTCTCTCCAGCCTTGTTCTAATTGAGATGTCTCCCCTGGAGCGATCTCTTTAACTGTGTTCTCCATGCCTTTTACTAAGATATTCCTCACCCAGCCTTCTCCAGCATCCACAGATACAGAGGTGTTCCCCTGGCTCCCCTCAGTCTTCACTTTCTTCTCTCACTGGCTCAAAGTCCCTGACAGATCTAACCATTGCAACTCCCCGCCCTTTGTGTGTGGTGGCTACGTGCCTCTGTAAAGCCCTAGCATTGGGCATCTGACTTAAGACGGCTGCCGTAGGATTGTAGCAATGAGATGACGTAGCAGTTAAGAGTATAAACTGCTCTGCCCGAGAGACCTGAGTCCAGTTCCCAGCACCCACATGGGGCTGTAACTGCAGGTCCAAGGGATCGGCACTGCCTTCACATGCACACAGTGCACACAGACATACGACTACAAATAAAATTACATCTTAGAAAAAGGGCCTGCAGAGATGGCTCCACAGTTAAGAACACTGTCTGCTCTTCCAAGTTTGATTCCTAGCGAGCGCACAGAGACTCACAACCGTCTGTAACTCCAATTCCACAGGCCCTCTTCTGGCCTCCACTGGTATCGCACACATGAGGTACACAGACAAAACACCTACACACATAAAATAAAAATAAATAAAGTTTCTCTTTTAAAACATATCTTCTAATATTAAATAAATTAATATATTTCTAAAAAAAAAGCAGTCAGGCAATGGTGGTATACGCCTTTAATTCCAGCACTCAGCACTCAGGAGGCAGAAGCATGTGGATCTCTGTGAATTCATTGAGGTCGGCCTGGTCTACAGAGTGAGTTCCAGACTACACAAAGAAACACTATCTTGGCAGGGCGTGGTGACGCACACCTTTAATCCCAGCACTTGGGAGGCAGAGGCAGGCGGATCTCTGTGAGTACGAGGCCAGCCTGGTCTACATGGTGAGTCTAGGACAGCCAGAGCTGTTACACAGAGAAACCCAGTCTAGCAAATCCAAAAGAAAAGTAACTAGTAGCTAAGACAACTTCCTCCTACCATGTGGGTTGAGGGATCCCAAACTCAGGTCCTCTGGCTCGGTGGCAAGAGCTGTCACTTGCTGACTCCTCTCATTAGCCTTGTTTACTTTTATTTTTGTGTATACGTTTACTCGCACATATGTGTGTTCACGTGTATGCAGGTGTGTTCATGCACATGTGCCTGCATACGTGTGGAGGCCAGAGGACAACTTTGGATGCTAGCTTCACACACTTTTCTACTTTTTCACTTGTTTGTTTGAGACAAGATCTCTCACCGGCCTGGAGCGTCCCCACATAGGTAGGGTGGACTAGCTGGGCGGTGAGCTCTGGGAATCCACCTGTCTGTCTCCCATCTCACGGGCACAGGGACTGTGAGTACGACCTTGCTTGTGTTCTGCATGGGTTTTGGGAATCTGAACTAAGGATCTCACACTTGCAAGACAAGCACTTGATTGAGTGTGCTGTCCCCCTGGCATCTGGGTGTTTTTTTTGTTTTGTTTTAAGCAGGGAGGGGAGGATCTGAAGGCTTTAAGTTGTAGCCCCGGCTAGTCTACAACTCAATATGCAAACTTGGCTGACTTGGAACTCAGAGATCGGTCTTCCTCTGCCTCTCTAGTAAATGGTGCTTCTCACTCCCTCCTGCCTTGTTTTTGAGATAGGATCTCACACTGCAGCCTAGGCTGGCCAGGAATTCACTGTGTAGCCTAGGCTGACCTTAAATTCATGGTGATCCTCCTGCCTCATCCTCCTAATTAGTAGTATTATTGGCTTGAGCCACCTCAAACAGCTTAACTGTACATGGATATGGAGGCTGGACTTAGGTCTATAACCTTAGCACTCTGGAGACTGAGGCACAAGGATCAAAAGATTGACACCTTTAATCCCAGAACTCAGGAGGCAGAGACAGGTGGATCTCTGTGAGTGTGAAACCAGCCCAGTCTATATAATGAGTTCCAGAACAGCCAGGGCTATGCTGAGAGATGGTGCCTCAAAAAAAAAAAAAAAAAAGAGTTTGAAGCCAGCCTGTGCTACATAAAAACACTGTTTCAGGGGCTGGAGAGGTGGCTCAGTGGTTAAGAGCACTAGCTGTTCTTCCAAAGGACCAGGGTTCAAATCCCAGCACCCACATGGCAATTCACAGCTGTCTGTAATTGCCTGGCATGGTGGCGCACGCCTTTAATCCCAGGACTTGGGAAGCAGAGGCGAGCGGATCTCTGTGAGTTCAAGTCTAGCCTGGTCTACAAAGTGAGTCCAAGACAGCCAAGGCTACACAGAGAAACCCTGTCTCGAAAAACAAAACAAAACACTGTTTCAGAGAAACCAAAACCAAGGCTGACCAAATGGCTTAGCACTTACCACCAAGCCTAGCGACCTGAGTTCAGACCCCAGGACCCGAATGATGGAAGGAGAGAAATTACTCCAGAAAGTTGAATTACAGAAATTACTCCAGAGAGAACACTCCAGAGTGTTCTCTGACCGCCACACTCACTTTATAGCATGTGTGTACCCACACAAATACACACACGCACACACGCACGCACACACATACACACATACTCAGACACACACAAACACACAACACAGAGATAAATGTAATAAAAATGAAAAGTGAACTCAAAACCATACATGAAGTAAAATAAATTTTAAGACTTTTCTAGATTTATTTATTTTGTGTGTGTATTTGACCTGGGTGGGCTTGTAGAGGTCAAAAACATTGTCAGGAGCCAGGCGTGGTGGCGCACGCCTTTAATCCCAGCACTCGGGAGGCAGAGGCAGGCGGATCTCTGTGAGTTCGATGCCAGCCTGGTCTACAAAGTGAGTCCAGGGCAGCCAGGGCTACACACAGAGAAACCCTGTCTCGAAAAAACCAAAAAAAAAAAAGCTGGGTAACCTCTCCAGCCCCAAGTAAGACAAATTTATATAGGAATGCAAAGTGAGTAAATTAGCATCTTTAAATTTATTTACAAATTGCCGGGCGGTGGTGGCGCACGCCTTTAATCCCAGCACTTGGGAGGCAGAGGCAGGTGGATCTTTGCGAGTTCGAGGCCAGCCTGGTCTACAAAGCAAGTCCAGGACAGCCAGAGCTGTTAAACAGAGAAACCCTGTCTCGAAAAACCAAAAAAAAAAAAAAAAAAAAAAAAATTTATTTACAAATACACACTTAAAGCAATTGTAAGAGATGAATGCAGGGTGCAGCTAGGCCCTTGGTGCTGAACAGACCTCTCAAACCAAGCAGTCCACACACCATCACCTAATTCACACAAAGACGCAGCTGCAGTCCAGAGAAGAATGGACGAACTTCAATGAATGGTGAATAATTGGATATCCACGAAGAAAATATTCAATCTCAGCTCTTATTTCAAATGAATCCCGAAATCAATTTGAAACGGACAATAAGCTTAAATATGAAAGATTAAAAATAGAACCTCGAAAAAGAAATCTCATGGAAAGCTATTTCCATGGTCTTGGGATAGTCACAACCTCATTGTTCAAGCCAGACAGCTGTGGTGACTTATGGTCACCTCCACCTACTCAAACCCACGATAAAGTGAAGCCTAGCGTCAGTACCCCCCCCCCCATAGTTGAGCCGAGGAGCACAGTGATCTAGGCTGAAGCAAGAGGATCACCAGTTCGAGGCCAACCTGGGCTATATGGAATTCTGCCTCAAAACAGCACCACCGAATACTTTGTCTGTGTTTGTAGTTGACTCAAGCAGGAAGGTAAAGAAACCCACCGCTTGTTACTGTCTTGGACAGAGGCAGAGCAGCCTATGCATGTTAGAGATTAAAACCTTCCCTTCTGTGGCATTACCTCAATCTTCTGCTCTGTTCGCCCCTCCCCCCCTCCTCAGGAGCTTCCTGTCTAACAGTGGAAATCCTTCTACATTGTTACTGTTCGTTTGTTCACGGGTTCGTTTTGAGGCTCCGTCTCAGGGAGCCCGTGCTGGCCCCCAACTCACCCCGTAGCTGAGGATAGCCCTTACACTTCTGATCCTAGTGCCCCTGCCTCCTAGGAGCTGGGATTGTGGGAGAATATGCCAGCAGACTGTCTCGCTCCACCTGAGCTCCACCTTCTGGGAGCTTCACTGCAGAGCAGAGCTTTGCCTGCATGCCCCGTGCAGTGGGCGCTCTGAGAACACTTAAAAGATGCAAGGTGTCTCACTGGTCTTTTCCTGCTTCTCTCTACATGATTCTAATTTTTATCTCCTTCACAACCTTCCTACTTAATTTTAACTTCCCGTTCCTTCCAGTTTGGTTTGTATTCCAAGAGGCTCGATGTTACTCCTTATGACTCCTTTCAACCGCATTTGATTCTCTGGGTCTTGTTTTGGCTTGGTTTCCTTTCATGGTTTTAGAGGATATTTTCTGTTCACTTACCCTTTCTCCTTAATCCTGTGTGTATGGGGTGTGCACATTTTGAGATGGGTCTCAAATACACCATGGAACACATCATGTAGCCAAAGATAACCTAGAACTTCTTTCCTTTGCTTCTGTTTTTAGTTGGTTTGGTTTGGTTTTTGTTTGTTTGTTTGTTTGTTTGTTTGTTTGTTTGCTTTGATTTCTGGTTGTTTTTTGTTGGTGGTATTGGTTGGTTTGGTTTGTTTTTTGTTTTGTGAGATAGGGTCTCTCTACACATAGCCGCCATGGTTATCCTGAAACTATGTAGTCCAGGCTAGCCTCAAACTCACAGAGATCCACCTGCCTCTGCCCTGGTGCTCCTGCACTCTAGGCTGGGAATAACGGAAGTGCCACCACACCCAGCTTCTTTTTTACTTATTTTAGTGTGTTGTTATTTGTTTTCCCTTTCCCTCTTTTGTCACTGTTTCCTCTCTCACTCCAGGAGCATGGCAGCCATTGAGAAGCACCACCCTAGCCGGGCGGTGGTGGCGCACGCCTTTAATCCCAGCACTTGGGAGGCAGAGGCAGGCGGATCTTTGCGAGTTCAAGGCCAGCCTGGTCTACAAAGCGAGTCCAGGACAGCCAGAGCTGTTAAACAGAGAAACCCTGTCTCAAAAAAAAAAACCAAAAAAAAAAAAAAAAAAGAAAAAAAGAGAAGCACCACCCAGCCCTCACTTCTAGACAGTATCACCTGGAGGAAGGCCAGGCCAGCCTCTCCACATGCGTTCAACTCAGCATAAGGGCTGAGGTCATGGTTTCTCCAAACAGCTCTAGTATGTTACTGGACAGAACAGGGGACTTGGAATGGACTCCTACAGTGCGCAGTCTCTGTGCTGAGACTCTCAGAGCCTCATCGTAGCCTGGGATTCTTCTGGAAGGACCTCTTTCCTTTCCTTTTCTTTGACAGACGTCTCAAGACTGCTGGCTCCTCACTTCCCTCAAGCATTTCCTCCAACGAGACATCTCTGGCACTTCCAACTCTGTGTGGTAGCTGATACCCTGCCCGCCAGGTTTGTTCATTAGCTTTCCATTGCTATAACAAATACCTGGGATGAATCAACTTAGTAAGAGGGAAGGTTTGCTTTGGCTCAGTCTGTGGCCCGCATCCTCTGTTGCCTTCAGCCAGAATTGGCACACACAGGAGAACATGGCAGAGGGGGCTGTCCACCTCTCAGTGCCTGGAAAGCAAACAGAGGGGAGGAGGGGTAAGAGCTTCAGTTACCACTGCCCCCATCAAGACCACACCCCCAGTGAGCTAACTTCCTTTCACTAGGCTCCACCTCCTAACCGGTCTACCACCTCCCGGTAGTCGGAGACTGAGGACAAAGCCTTCAACCCCGGGCTCTTTGGGGACACATCTTAACCTGAGGACAGGCACTAGCGAAGTTTTCATTTGTCGGCGGTCCTTGGTTGGCTGCTTGACCTTAAGGGAGAAGCATCAGAAAGCCGGCTGGAAGAGGATCGGAAGAGCGACACAGGTGTTACATTGCTGGAGCTGGTTCTGTCGTGACTGGGCGCAGGGCCAGCAGCTGTTTCACCGAGAACCCTCTGAGTGTTAAGATTTGAAATTGCTTCTTGGAAGCCTTTCAGTTCCTCCAGATAAGAAAACTTTGGTCTTCAGCTTTTTTTTTTTTTTTTTTTTTAGTTTTTCGAGACAGGGTTTCTTTGTGTAGCCCTGGCTGTCCTGGACTCACTTTGTAGACCAGGCTGGCCTCGAACTCACAGAGATCCACCTGCCTCTGCCTCCTGAGTGATGGGCAAAGTAGTTCTTTCCTCCTTGGATACGGAGGATTGAACCCAGGTTCTTGAACATGCTAGCCAAGTGCTCTGCTACTGAGCTACACCTTCGATCTTCAGCCTTCTGGTCAGGGCAGCAGTGAAGAGGCCGTCAACCTCTCCACAGCATGTGACGCACCTCGGCCCCACTGGGTATCTCCAAATCCCTTTCCTCCTCCTCATTTTCGGTGTTTTGTGTTCAGACTTGTCTAGCCCAGGCTGGCCTGGAACTCAATGCCCAGCTAATGTAGAGCCATCCTCATCTTCTGACTTTCACCACCCCGTGCCGGGTGCCCACCCCACACCTGCTTTATGTGATATGGGGGATTGAAGCCAGGGCTCTGTGCGTGCTAAACACTCTACCATCCGAACAATATCCCCAAACCTGCCCCTCCCTTTTTGGTGTTTGTTGTTCTAAGACTGGGTTTCAGTCGGGTGTGGTGGCGCATGCCTTTAATCCCAGCACTTGGGAGGCAGAGGCAGGCGGATCTCTATGAGTTCGAGGCCAGCCTGGTCTACAGAGTGAGTCCAACGCTGCTAGAGACACACAGAGAAAGCCTGTCTCAAAAAAAAAAAAAAAGACTGGGTTTCACTCTGTAGACCAGGCTGGCCTCCAATTCACAGAGTTGGTCTGGTTTTGGGTTTTTTGTTTGTTATTTTGACACACCCCAGTTGGCTCAAACCCCCAATCCTGTAGCCTTAGCCTCTCAAGTACTAAAACCACAAGCATAGGCCTCTGTACTGGCTGCGATCCCCACCCCTTGCCCACGCTGTCCTGGCTGTGATCCCCACCCCTTGCCCACGCTATCCTGGCTGCCATCCCCACCCCTTGCCCACGCTGTCCTGGCTGCCATCCCCACCCCTTGCCCCCGCTGTCCTGGCTGCCATCCCCACCCCTTGCCCACGCTGTCCTGGCTGCCATCCCCACCCCTTGCCCACGCTGTCCTGGCTGCGATCCCCACCCCTTGCCCACGCTGTCCTGGCTGCAATCCCCACCCCTTGATCCAATCACCGAGAGCAATGCTGGAAACCCTCCTCTACATCCTTAGCATGTTCACTGTCACTGTGGACTGGTACCTGCCGTCTTCCTGAAAGAGTGTGCCGGTGAGCTAGTAAGAGGAGGCCCGACAGAGGCAGATGCAGTTCACCCCTAAGTAGAAGCCCTTGCTATCCTAAGCCACAGGCTCAAAGGCCATCGGCTGCATTGTAGAGAATAACTGCACAGAGACAGAAGCAGACCAAAAGTATCTGCAGAGCAGGGGCCCTAGAGGGATGGCTCAGTGGTTCAGAGCCTCCCTGACACATCACCTCCACCTAGACACCAGACTTGCACAAGGGAGACATTTTACATTCAAACCATGATGCCTCTCTTCCAGAAATGGAACTTAACTTCTCCCCTTGGAGACGGCTGAACACAAGAACTCTTTCTAAAGAATGGAACAGAGCAGAATGTGGCAGAAGGACAGTGTGTGACTCAGGACAGAAGAGGCCTAGAGCCAGAAACAGAGCCAGAAGCCAGCTGCCCTCCCCGTTACAAGCCCACCCCCTTAGCAGTTCTGAAGAAACAGTCACGTGGTGACAACCTTCCCATACCAACTCCACAGGCCTAAGGGGCGGATCCTCCAGTGCAGTCAAACTGTTAACTGACTGTACCCCAACCGACTCCTCACCACTGGAGGGGAGTGGCCACTAAGATCCCAGGTAAATCAAATATGTTCTAGAGATTGACTCGAAGAAGCTATTATGGTGAGAGATAGTAATTTCTGTTTATTATATATATATATAGTAAATATATATGTATATGTGTTTATATATATTTATATACATATGTACATATATTTCATTTCTATTTTATGTGCCAGGGATCAGACCCCCCTAGAACTGGAGTTACAGACAGTTGTGAGCTGTCATATAGGTGCTGGGAATTGAACCCTGGTCCTCTGGAAGAGCAACCAGTGCTCTTAACTGCTGAGTCATCTCTCTCCAGTCCCCTGCTCTGTTTCTGAAAAACAAGAACTGTTATGGCCAGGATGTATAATACTCCATGTCCTGGAACTCAACTCACTACTTAGCCAAGGGCAACTTTGAACTCTTGGCCCTCCTGCTTCCACCTCTCAGGTTATCCCACGCTTGTGCTACCATGCCCCACTTAAATGTTTGCTATTTAAACCACTTAAGTATGGCAGATAATGTGTCGTACCACAGGGGATGGTGCAGGAGGGGAGGTAAGGGAGACTTTTCTATGGAGTTTGGGGCTTGAGCACTAAGCAAAAAAAAAAAAAAAACCAGCAGCATTTACCAAAGTAGGGAAGCTCTGCTGAAGTACTTACTACAAAGCATAACATTAACCAGGCAGACTCGGGAGGCAGAGCAGGTGGATCTCTGAGTTCGAATACACAGTATTCCCTGGGCATGGTGGTGTTTTCCTGGAACCCCAGTACTCAGGAGGCAGAGACAAGAAGTCCATAAATTCGAGGTCAGCTTGAACTACCAAGTAAGTTCAAGAGCAGAGCCGTTTTATTTAGGGGTATAGCCAGTGACGGAGCGCCTGCCTATAACGTGTTCTGGCCTCAGAAAACTCTGAGTCACAACACTGTTTTAGCAAAGGTGACTTTGAGATAACTTTTGCTAGGTGAAGATATGCAACAGGTGTCAGGTCCAATGGAGACAGGATGGGGAGCCCCTGGCATGCACCAAGCGTGGAAAACCATGAGTGCCCAGACAGAAGAGATGAGAGACCAAGAAGGGTAGAAGAGGGTGGCCACCCAGAGCCAAGAATGTCCCGAGGATGGAAGGAGTACTCAATTAAGGGGTGTAGCCCAGCGGCAATTTCAGAGACAAAGTTCCTATGGGCAATAGTTCCTGCTGCTTAAATGCCAGGTACTTTAACACAGCCTCAACTGGGCTTGGTGACATAGCCCTGTAATCCCAGCATTTGGGAAACTGAGGCAGGAGAATGGAGGAGAGTTCAAGGGTATCCTAGACTCCATGGCAAGACTGTCTTAGGAAAACAGAAGAACAGAGTCTTCTGATCACAACCCAGAATAACTCTGTGTGGTCAAAAAATCATAACCCCATCTCACAGATGAGGAAACTCACAATATCATACAGTTTGAAGAACAGCAACACTAAAAGCCAGACTTTTGGCCATAAAGGAAGGTAGGTAACAGGCCCACTAGTCTTTTGGGTTCAGCTGTACAAAAATTTACCAACTGAGAGCTCACCGATAGGATGATTCCCAGGTGGGCAGAAATAGGGATGGAGCCAGAAGGGGGGGGGTCCCTAAGGAAGAGAGAAAGGCAAGAAGGAAGCCAAGAGATCCATGCCTTTTGCCTTTAAAGGAGCAGCATGCAAATCATAGTCAAAGCGATATGCAAATGAGATGCAAATTGAATTGGGAATGAGCATCTGTTATTTCTGAGTCAACAGCTCAGGCACTTTTGGGTGAGCCCTCCCCAGCTCTCTCCCAGGGGTGCCAGGGTCAGGAATCCCACAGGGAAGGCTTGCTAACTGAACAGAAGTGGGCCTTTAGGACAGCAGGACGCTGCTTAGGAAGGGAAGCCCCACCCACTGCTTGGAGGTGAGTCATTTATTCGCACACTCATCTGACAAATGCTGGTAAAGCACCTACTTGGTGGGAGGGCTGACGCAACACAGAAGACCAGGAGGGCTCACTGTTTCTAAGGCCTGGTGTATTCTTTTGGGTTGGGGGACTGGTGACATCAACAATTAAGATTCTGGCTTCTCCTAGAATCTTAGAAGCAAGGCTTTCCCAACCTGAGAGCTCTGGACTTTCCATCTTTCTTTAGAAATCCTGGGCTTGGCCCACTAGATAAATGACATTAGCAACCCCTGACCTGTGACAAATAAGAACATTCCCAGACATGGCTTAATAAGGAAATAGTGTAAAAGCACCCAGGTTGACGCCACTCGGGAGGCAGAGGCAGGTGGAGCTCTGTGAGTTCGAGGCCAGCCTGGTCTACAAAGGGAGTCCAGGACAGCCAGGGCTATTACACAGAAAAACCTTGTCTCAAAAAATCAAAAAATAAAAATAAAAAGACAGGGTGTGTGTGTGTGTGTGTGTGTGTGTGTGTGTGTGTGTGTGTGTGTAGCCTTTGGTGTCCTGGAACTTGCTCTGTAGACCAGGCTGGCCTTGAACTCACAATGATCTGCCTGCCTCTGCTTCCTGGGTGCTGGGATTAAAGGTGTGTGCCACCATGGCCCACCCCTTTACAAGGCTTTAGCGCTTTCCTCTGTCCTTCTGTCTTCCGGTTGGCATCAGTGGTTCTGTGGGCTCCATGCCTATCTCCTTAGGTAGGTCCCAAGAGTTCAGAAACTCAGTTTGCCAACCACCATTTTCCCAGTGCTGCCCTGGAATCCCGAGGGAACCCCCCAGGAGTGATGGGGTAATGGGAGGGGACCAGAAGGAGTAGAGAAGCTCAGCCCTTGGTTTTATTTCTCTAGGTTTCTGTATCATGTCCTTTTGATAAAAAGGCCTAAGAGGACAAAAGTCCCAAAGGGCAGTTGCCAACCACTCAGCCAGATGAGGAGTAATAAGCAAAGGACTCTGGTTCTTAACATGTTTGCATGTGTGACTGCATAACTTGCTGGCTCAGTGGCGGCTGTTTGGACACTCTTTCGGCTTCCTGCCCAGTTCCTGCCATTGGTAGGAACAGAATGTGGAGAAGAGAAAGAACACTGTACCTAAAAGCCGAGGACTCTATGTGTGCGCACAAGGAACCGCTGGGTCAGGACCGGAGGAGCAAGCCTCCAGGCGTCCCTGTCAGAGCATAATGCCCAGGGCAGAAGGCTTAACTAACTGCATACCAAGGCAGAACAGCCATCACGCTCGCTCAACCAACAGTAGGAAGAACTGAGGCTAGACACCAGGAAGAACTTTCCAACCGTAGCACCTGGGGGAAGAACGATCTGGGATAGGAGGGTCTCTCTACCATCAGAGTTGAGTCCCAGAATCCTGCAGGAGTAAATCTCTTTAAACTCAGCAAGAAATAGAGCCAGACTAGGGTTGTACCCCACACCCCACTCGCTCTATTCTGTCTGATTCTTGTCAGGAGCAGGGTGGATGTGTGGGGACCTTGTTCCCCAGGGACTGGGGGATGGAACGGGGTTCCCCGAGCACGGCGCCCTCTGGACCCATGCACAATCAGATGTTTCATGTCTCAGAAGGGTCAGAATGAAAGGCTAGTGTCTGTCTGCTCCCCACCCCCTTCCATTTCCAGATTTTCCATCTGCCCCTGGGCCACAGCCTCCCCTTTCTCACTCCTTTCCCCTCCAGACATATTAGTGGAAACAGAGGGCCTGTCTTTAGTTCTCTGTGTGGCTGGCACTCTCCGCTCCCCAACATGCCATCGAGGAAGCTAGATGTTGATGGCCCTGCCTGTCCCACACAAGAACCCAGAGAGTTCAGGGACTCCGATGTTCCACAACAGCTGCTAGACCCTCTGATCCAGCCCTCTACTCCTTCTCACTCTGTTCTCTCTGGACTGTGGCCCTGGGCGATAGGTGACTTCCCCCATGGAGTCCAGGGGCTTCTTCTCATTGGAGACTTCCCTAACAGTTAACTGACCAAGAGCTGGTTGAGCCGCTGGACCCAAGAAGCTACTTTCGTCATTCTTTATGTGTCCCAGAGAAGGGATGCTCTCTGTGTCACCTGCAGGAGCCCATATCCAATATGCTTTCCCCAAGGCCGCCTTGCCTTGGGACCCCAATGCTGAAGCCTCTGACAAAAAGCCAAATGCTAACGTCACTCCTCTCCAGACCACCACCTGTTTGTCCCATGGTTCCAGGGCCTGACATTCTGTCAGCTTCACACCACCTTCCAGAATACCCTGCCAGGAGTGCTTCCTGAATAAAATATTAAACACTCAAATCTGAGAACTGCCTTAACCAGCGACAGACTGCACGACCACAGCCTGGCGAAGGAGCCGCACGCCGTCCGGGGGCGGGGAGGTATATATAGACACAGACTTTTGCATCTATCTTCCCAATGTGTGTGAGGCAGGGCAGTTGCCTGTGGAAAAATACCGCAGCAGCCTCCAGCTGAGGGTGGCCTGAGATCAGAGATAGGAGGCTGGCAGGAGGGGGGTCATAAGGAGCCCCTAAGAGGAGAGCTCAGGGCAGGGTGACAAAAGCCCTTTGTGCTTGTATTCTGTGTAGTGCCATTGGGAGACTCAGCAAGGGAACAGGAGGCTGGTTAGAGGCAAGGCCTCAAGATAGATGGTCCATAGAGCAATAGAGAAGAGGGAGGAATCTAGGGTTTCGGGAGCATACTTCAATCCCCCTCTGGGGCCACTAACATGGCACTGTGCTGGCTAGGGTGCCATGAATCTCATGGAGATGGGTCAGTAGGGTGTATGCCTGGGTTGGGGCTAAAATGAACTGACAAGGAACCTTGTTGATGTATCCCTCTCTGACCCAGAGGGATGGAGGGAAATCTACATTTCCACAAAGGAGATTGGTGCCATGTAAGGTCCAACCCACCCAGGCCTAGGCATCTGTCAGGCTCCAGAATCCTACAGAGATCCACATGAATACAAATTGTTTGATTTTGAGGGTTTTGGGTTTTTTTTTTTTTTGAGGTTTTGTTGTTGTTTGGTTGGTTGTTTGTAGACAGGATCTCACTATGTAGCTCTGACTGGCTTGGAACTCACTATGTAGACAAGGCTGGCTTCCAACTCACAGAGATCCACCTATCTCTGACACCTAACTGCTGGAATCAAAGTCATGCACCACCACCACTCTGGGCACAAATCCAAGGGTCTTAAAACTCAGTTGAGCTCAGCCTAAGGACACAAGAATATGTATGACCCAGTGTGTGGCATCTGTTCACAACCTCCAGCAGGCCAATGACTACAGAACTGATACTTTCTTATAGTGGTCTGAAAAACCCAGGCCAGAGTCTCAGGGAGCCCATGGGCCAGCACTAAAAAAGAGATCACAGGGCCTGGAGTGATACAGTCCCTAAACCCTGAGGATGACAAATAAAAGTGCTCCTGTCACTTCAGAGTATCACAGAGCCCATGCTGGATCTAGAAGGTAGGCTCACTTTTGTCTCAGAATTAGTTGGCCGCAGAAGCCTAGACCGATGAGACCCAAAGGACACCCATTTGGCCCAGGGTGTCCCAGAGCTCACCATGGCTAGGACTGATGACATACTCAAAGCTGATCCCCTAGCCCAGGAGAGAGCCCCAGTGCAGGTGAGCCTTGGAAGTGGGGGCGGGTGCTCTCCTCAGACCAGCAGGATGTGGAAGACAGGAAGGTGATGCTGAAGCAGGGTGGAGAGAAGATCAGGCACCAGGGAGCTTGCCAGCTCCGGGCTGCTGCAAGCTGCCTGCTGCTGTGGGCTGACTGCTGCTTGGCTGTGCCCAGTTGGAAGGTGCTGGAGAGGAGGTGCTGTGGCGACTATGCCAGCTGCCACTGAGGAGGAAGTGGGAAGCAGAGGCAGGGTGGGCACAGGGCCCTGGCACAGGGAGAGCAGACTCTCCCAAGAGGCCTGGCACCAGGAGAATCCACTGTTACGGCAGGTATTCAAGGAGGGAGGAAATGAGAGGCGGTAGCCCGACCTTCACACTCCCAGGCCCCATCATGCCCAGAGCAGGGCACGTGGGGCAAATTGGGTAAGTGAGGCATACCCAGCACTGGACCGACCCACAGCAGGCATCTCCCAGGCTGGTGATCTCCACTCACAGGGGTAGGAGCTTTGGTCCATCTTACAGATGCTCTTGACTGTGTGTCTTGTCTGGACTAACTCTAGTGTCTCCTCCATCTGTTGCCTCTCAGGCCTATCTTCTCCCAAGGTCTACCTACATACAGCTCAACCTAGGAGGGGCTGAATGTCGGGGCAGCTGGGGTGGGTGAGAGGCCTTGTTGGGGAGCATTGAGAAGGAGGGACATCCACCTTTCTTCCAAGAAAGAGGCAGTTATGAGTCACCTGAAATGGGTACTGGAAGGGAACTCCTGGCCTCTGCAAGTTTGTAACCAACCACAGGTTTGTAACCACAGAGCCATCTCTCTGGCAAAATTGTTGTTGTTAGTCTATAAACTATTTATAGTTTCATTTTTGTTTTTATATGTTTGTTGGGGGGTTCTCTCCAAGGCCAGAAGAGCTCTCTTGGAGCTGGAGTTGCAGGTGGTTGTGAGGTGCCCCACTTGGATACTGGAAACAAAATTCTAGGGTCCTCTGGAAAAAAGCTTTCTCTAGCTCCTCATAGTTCTGGCTTTGTTTTGAGACAGGGTCTTAGCTAAGTAGCCAGGGTGAACTCACCATGTAGTCCAGGCTAATCACAAACTCACTTTGAGCCTCTTTCTGTCCCAGCCTTTCATATCCTGGGATTACAGGTGTGCACTATCACTCTTGTCTAGAAACGAACATGTTTTGCAAAGTTCCAGACAGCTGTTCTAGGCAGCAGCAGTTGGATCCTTACTCACTCTTCCCTAGCCAGGACCAGTGTCCATCTTCCCTACATCCACAGTCCTGATCTCTATATAATAAGCTTCTCAAAAAAAAAGCTGAGCTGGGATACTGCACACCTTTAATCCCAGCACTCAGGAGGCAGAGGTAGGTGGATATCTGTGAGTTCAAGGCCAGCCAGGTCTACAGAGCTAGTGGAGGACAGCTACAGTTATTACACAGAGAAAACTTGTCTCAGAAAAAAAATAAAAACAAAAATTTAAAAAAAGATTAAAAAAAAAAGTTAAGCAGCCAGGTGTAGTGGAGCACACCTTTAATCCCAGCACTTGGGAGGCAGAGGCAGGAGGATCTCGGTAAGTTAGAAGCCAGCCTGGTCTACAAAGTGAGTCCAGGACAGTCAAGGATACACAGAGAAACCCTGTCTGGAAAAACCTTAAAACAAACAAACAAAACAAAAAAATTAAGCTTCCCCCTCTTTGGTTATGTACCTCCCAAGACAAGTAGCTCCGAGACCAAGGAATTGATATCAATTCCTCTCCTAATCTTTCCCTGTTCGGCTTGTTACTGCTGGGGAATCACTCTAACTGCATTTGCCTGGGAATGTCCCCAGGGTGACCTCCTGTCTGTGCAGAAGAGGCACATTTTACACACTCCTACACACAGCTGTACCCAACCAAGAGACACACTCAGTGCACCTGGGAGAGATGACAGAGAAGCCTACTGTGTACACTCCTGAGCACTCCAGACTCACTCCTTAATGCACATATGGCTCATGAACTGGCCCAGAGACCCCTCAAAGGCACAAGTAGGGATTGCGCTCATAGGACACACAGGCAGGATGTCCCACAGGATTCTAGGAGAGAGAAGTGTCCCCCTTCTTGGCCTTGTCATGGAATAGAGACTGAAGGCATGTGCCACACTCAGTTTAGATATTATTTTTTTAATTTTTAATTTTTAAAATTTATTTATTATGTATAGTGTTCTGCATGCATGCATGCAGGCCAGAAGAGGGCACCAGATCTCAATATAGGTTGTGAGCCACCATGTGGTTGCTGGGAATTGAACTCAGGACCTCTGGAAGAACAGTCAGTGTTCTTAACCTCTGAACCATCCTTCCAGCCTTAATTTTTAAATTTTTATTTGATTTTTAAAAAATTTATTGGAGACAGGGTCTCATCATGTAGTGCCAGATGTCCTGGACCCACTCTGTAGACCAGGCTGGCCTTGAACTCACAGAGATCCACCTGCCTCTGCCTCCTGAGTGCTAGGATTAAAGGCGTGTGCTACCACACCTGGCCTTTTTAAATTTTTTGTTTATGTCTATGAATATATGCATATGTATCTGTAAGGGCATGCAGTATGTATGTGCAGTTGCCTATGTAGTCTAGAAGGGGCATCACATTCCCCTGAGCTAGAGTTACAGAATACTGAGCCACTGTTTTCTTTACATGGGTGCTGGGAACTGGACTTGAATCCTCTGCAAGAGCAGCAAGTGCTCTTAACCACTGAGCCATCTCTCCAGCCCTTGGCATTCTTACAGAAGTTACATTTTAAAATTTACAATGTGTATGTCTACACATATGCACACCATAGCACACTTCTGAAGGTCAGAGGACAAATTGCGTAAGTTGGTTCTCTCCTTCCACCATGTGGGTTCCAGGAATCAAACTCAGGCTCAAACAAAGAGACACCTTGCTGGCCCTTTTGTTGTTGCTGCTGCTGTTATTGCTTTGAGATTGGTCTCACCCAGTAGCTCAGACATGCTTCAAATTTGTGATTCTCCTGCCTCAGCTTTCCAACTGAGATCACCATGTCAATGTCTGTAACAGAATAGAAATTCAAGCTTGTTCTGCCCCTTGAGGCTTTGTAGATATGGCTGCTGTGTCACATGTGCATCAGTGGGTGGCAGAGAGGAGAGAGGCTATATCTACATTCAGTGTTCTGACCTATGAACATCTGAATGAATAGTAGCCTAACATTCTTGGAAAAACATTCAATTAGGAGACCAACATCAGTTTGGTGCCACGGGGCCCAGACAGGGAGATAGCCTGTGATGACCACCAGTCCAGCAACAGGCAAGCACCAGATGGGCTCCCTGGATAGGAAGCAAGCCAGACACTAGAAGAACCCTGCCTGGTCCTGGATGTGGGGATTGTGCGTGAGCCTCTCCCCTCCCTTTTGCCCTCACCACCAGTGACAGATAGGAGATCTGACCCCATGGGGTCACAAGAGCAGGAAAGCTGTCCTTGCCCCTCACATGCTCCAGCACTCCAAACAGTAGGCCCTACACTTCCCCTGGACAGCACAGTACAGCTGGCCCTGGATGTGGGGGATGTGGATGAGCCAGACCCAAGGGTGTGAGTGTGGGAAAGCCAGCCCTGCCTTTTGTCTGCTCTACAGTGGTGTTGGTGAGGGAGAGATCCCCTCCACTCTCTGATGCCCTTGGCACAAGTAGCTGGTGGGAGACATGGCCCTGATGGGATCAGGAGAGCAGGAGAGCTGGCCCCGCTCCTTACCTGCTGCAGCACAAGGGAGAGCAGGCCCTTCACTTTACCTGGGTAACAGAGTAGAGCTGGCCCTGGATATGAGAGTTGCAGGCCCAGAACCAGGGCTTTGAGTTGGTCCACTCCAACATATACCCCATGGATGAACTGCTGGAGAGCATGTAGAGACCAGTTCCACTGACCCAAAACTACAGGATCTCCATGACACAGGACAACAGTAGGACAGCTGAGTCCCAGTGAGGTTCCAGTACTGACAAAGTAGCAGAGGCCTCATACTAGGCCAAGGAATCATTATAATGAACATTTGCAAGCAAAAAAGTATGGACAAGGGGCTGGGGAGATGGCTCAGTAGTTAAAAGCACTGGCTGTTCTTCCAAAGAACCTGGGTTCAAATCCCAGTACCCACAAGGAGGTTTAAAACTGTCTGTAATGGCTGGGTGTGGCGACACATGCCTTTAATCCCAGCACTCAGGAGGCAGAGGCAGGTGGATTTCTGAGTTCAAAGCCAAACTGATCTACAGAATGAGATCCAGGACAGCCAGGGCTACACAAAGAAACCCTGTCTCCAAAAAAAAAACAAACAAACCAAAAATACATAAATATATTCATATAAAATAAAAGTGTGGACAAAAGGGAATATTGTGGGACACACAGAGACACTATAGCTTCCACAATGTTTTTTTATGTTGGGAGAAGTTGCAAGGGTGGAGGGTGGGTCTGAGGGGAGGTGGGAGATGAGAAGGAACAGAGTATATGATGTGAAATTCACAAAATAAAAAAACAATAAAAAGGAAAAACTAGAAAGATATATAGAGAGAGAAAAAAAAAAAGAAAGAAAGAAATTCAAGTTTGGCATGGTGGTACACTCCTAAAATCCTAGTGCTTAGGAACCTGACACAGGAGGATCAGGATTCAAGACCAGGCTCACCCACAGTAAGTTTTTGGTTGGTTTTTTTTTTTAAGTTTTTTGAAACAGGGTTTCTCTGGGTAATAGCCCTGGCTGTCTGGGACTCTATTTGTTGACCAGGCTGGCCTTGAACTCACAGAGATCTGCCTGCCTCTGCCTCCTGAGTGCTGGGATTAAAGGTGTGTGCCACCATGCCCACCTCCACAGTAATTTTTTTTTTGTTTTTGTTTTTTCATTATAGATGGTTGTGAGCCACCATGTGGTTGCTGGGAATTGAACTCATGACCTCTGGAAGAGCAGCCAGTGCTCTTAACCGCTGAGCCATCTCTCCAGCCCATTGTTTTTGTTTTTTAAGATTTATTTATTGGGCTGGAGAGATGGCTCAGCGGTTAAGAGCACTGACTGTTCTTCCTTTATATACATAGTAAATAAATAAATCTTTTTTTAAAAAAAGATTTATTTATGTATACAGTAGTCTGTTTGCATGTATGCCTGTATGCCAGAAGAGGGCGCCAGATCTCATTATAGATGGTCATGAGCCACCCTGTGGTTGATGAGAACTGAACTCAGTCAGTCGGTAAGTGCTCTTAAC
>CAJQZJ010000103.1:151983-177148 GCA_907164525.1 Lophiomys imhausi | reverse complement strand
GTTAAGAGCACTGTCTGTTCTTCTGAAGGACCAGGGTTCAAATCCGAGCACCCACAAGGCAGTTCAAACACACCTTTAATCCCAGCATTCAGGAGGCAGAAGCAGGCAGATGTGGTAGGATTAGGGATTATGGAGGATTAGGAATTTTGGAAGTTTGGCATCTCAGGTAAAAGATATGGGCAGATCCATTTACAGCAATATCTACCATTGAAGGGCATGCCCTTGAAAGCCTGCCTAAGACAGATTTTGTCTTTGATCATGGGACTGTGGACAGGGGCATGCCTCAGAAAGCCCACCAGGGACCATGACAACAAAATGCCGGAATTCACACCAAGACTCATTACGACACAAAGGATTTAAATGGCAAACTCATGCTGCTTTGTGGCCACTCCTCCTACTTCGTCCACCAAGAGACTTTGTCTTCATTTTGTGCTCCCCGTCAGTGATCCACATAGGTAGAGAGTGTGACAAAATACACCTTTGGCAGAGTTGGACCATTTGGTCCAATTCAAAAAACTGCCACAGACTTTGGAATTCCAAAGCACCCGTGCCACGGAAAGCTACCGCAGACTTTAGAGTTCCAGAGAACACAGTCACGGAAAGCTGCCACAGTCCAGAGCACCCCAGCCAGAACGCCCTTGGAGGGCATCTGAATGGTGAGCTTAAGAGACTTTGAATCTTGCAGATAAGTGAGTTCTGGAACTGCAGAGACAATTCTTGCTTAATATAAGAGCCACCCTACTTTAATGGTCAGAACAGATTGAATTTATAAACTGATCTTAAGATCTGACGAATAAGAATCAAAGACGATAAGATTAAAAGACTTGACAGAAGTCTACCAGGAAATCAACCATCCACCCATATGGATCCATGATCCTGAGAAAATTAATATCTATTTAAAAACTTTAGATTAGTATGGGTTTGGCTTTAGGATATAATTGTTAGTATTTGTTAAGTTTTAATAAATATATGTTTGATAAATAAAAATTTACTGTTACAGGGAGATCTCTATGAGATTGAGGCTAGCCTAGTCTACAAAGTGAGTCGAGGACAGACAGGCTCTGTCACACAGGTGTGTGCTACATATAAAAGGACCCACCCGCCACTCCAGCTCTTTCTGTTCATCCATGACAGGCCATGTCATAAGCGATTGCTAGGTCTGTGAGGGCACGCCAGCGGGATGCTTGCACCAGGCACATACATGGTGTGCAGACATACATGCAGGCAAATACTTACATACATAAAATAAAAATAAAAATAGCTCAGTCTTTAAAAAAAAACTAACTGCAGTAGAACACATCTATAATCTGAGTTCGCCTGAGGCTGAGGCAGGAGGATAACTGTGAGTCTGAGGCCAGCCTGAGCTACCTAGAAAGATCTCCCCCCCCATATATTGGAAACAAAAATCCCACAAAACAAACGAGTGAAAGAAAAACTACTTCAAAAATTAAAAGGACCAGGTGTGGAGGGAGGGAAAGGTGGGTGGATCTCTGTGAGGGGTGCCCAACGCTAGAAAGACAGACAAGGAGGGGGAGGGGTGCTACTGAGATGGCTCAGTGGTTAAGAGCCTGGATGCTCTCGCAGAGCAAGAGTTCAAAGCCTTCCTGGTTACACAGTAAGTTCTAGGACAGCCAGAACTACATAATGACAACCTGTCTCAAAAACACAAGCAAACAGACAAATAAACATGGCTAGGGGTGGCAGTGGACATTTATAATCCCAGCACGTGGGATGTAGAGGCAAGAGAAGTTCGAGGCTAGCTTCAACTCCCCAGAGGCCAGCCTGGGCTACATGAGACTCCCTATCAAAAACCAAAGCAAAGCCGGGCGGTGGTGGCGCACGCCTTTAATCCCAGCACTTGGGAGGCAGAGGCAGGCGGATCTCTGTGAGTTCGAGGCCAGCCTGGTCTACAAAAGCGAGACCAGGACAACCAGAGCTGTTACACAGAGAAACCCTGTCTCGAAAAACCAAAAAAAAAAAACCAAAGCAAAAAAAACAGAGTTGGACAGATGGCTCTGTGTGTAAAGGCACGTGCCTTCAAGCCTGACTCCCAGAGTTCAATCCCTGGACCCCACATGGTGGAAGGAGGCAACCTGTCAGTGAGAGTTGCCTCTCACTTCCACATGAGCACCGTGGCTAGTCACACATTAATTAATTAGTATCATTAGTATATAATAAATTAACAGTGAACATGAGATTTCCGTGGTTTTACTGGCAGGAGTATGGCTGTCCTTCCTAAGTGAATGAGCTGGGAATCCAGGAAAAGCACCGGTAGAAGGAGAAAGGAAGTCTTTGGTCCTCCAGGAGCTCCTCCCACCTCTGGACCTTCACTCCCACAATGCCTCTCTAACTTCTTTTCCGGGGTGGGGTGGGTGCGGTCTAGCAAAATCCAGGTCAGCCTCCTCTGACCCTCTACCCCTCTAGTCTCCCTCTACACCCTCCATGTACTGGATTCATAGTCCCACCCACAGACACTTCAACCCTGACTTCAGCCTCCTTCCTTGTCCAACCCAAACTCTTGGATCATCTTGCTGTCTCTCTCACGTTCCTTGACACTTTCTGCCTAAAATGGGAAAAGGTTTCCACCCTGGGCCTGCTGCACTCCTAACTCTTAAAAACAGAGTAAGGAAAAGCCCCTGGCCCCGGAAACTTGGTCCCTCTGCTCCCAGTTTCCAGTTCTTTCAGTATTGTTAGTAGTTTCCTTCTTTTTTTTTTTTTTTTTTTGGTTTTTTTGAGACAGGGTTTCTCTGTGTATCCTTGGCTGTCCTGGACTCACTTTGTAGACCAGGCTGGCCTCGAACTCACAAAGATCCGCCTGCCTCTGCCTCCCAAGTGCTGGGATTAAAGGCGTGCGCCACCAACGCCCAGCAGTAGTTTCCTTCTTGACTACTTCCTTCAAGGTCCTCAGTCTCACCCTCATATCCCTTTCCCTGCCTCACCCCCCCCTTCAAACTAGTTGCCCACTTCTCCCCCCTTTGCCTGCCTCACCCCTCTTTAAACTGCTTAGAGAAAGTCATCTTCCCACTTCTTGCGCCCGCAGCTGCCAACCTACGTTTCACCAGGCGTGTCTGCTTCCTTTGTCCTGTGAGTCTCTCCATGTGTGTGGCATGTGCTTCTTTGTGTGGTGTGTGTGTTTGCATGCATGCACGTGTATGCATAGAAGCAAGTAGGAGCTTATTGAGGACCACCTCCCTATATGTCCCACACCTCTGATGCCTCTCTCCCTCAATCATCCTATCCCACCTCCTCACCCCTCACCCATCCATCCCTACCTTGCCACTGTGAGGTGCTAGTTTCTGAGTCCACTTCTAGACTCTTCGATCCTCTGCCCGTCACCCTCTGAGTCCCACAGAAGGGATGCCTCCACTGCTGGATTGTCTTCTCCCCCACAGAAGGACTCATTAGAGCCATCAACAGCGAAGTCTGTGGACCTCGTGTTCCATCTGATTCTTTTTTTTTTTTTTTTTTGGTTTTTCGAGACAGGGTTTCTCTGAATATCTCTGGCTGTCCTGGACTCACTTTGTAGACCAGGCTGGCCTCGAACTCACAAAGATCCGCCTGCCTCTGCCTCCCAAGTGCTGGGATTAAAGGCGTGCGCCACCACCGCCCGGCTTCCATCTGATTCTTATGTGACATTATCTAGTAGGGCCCGTACAGGGCAATCACCACATAAGGGGTTCTCTGGGAAAAGTGAGTGCACTGCCCACCTGAACCTCCAGACTTCACTCCAAAGACAAACAGAAGCAACAGGGGTGATGTCTAAGCATTTCCCATTTTTAATGTTTCATACCCTGACTTATATACAGAACCAAATGAGTGTTTCCACATGAGGCTATGTGGGCCAATCACATTAAAGGCCATCCTGTCACATCACATAGCACAAGCCTGGTAACATGGTGATCACATACTGGTCACGAATACAGAAGTCTTGCTCACCCAATCAGCTATACCCACGATAGGGCTTCAACTCCGCCCCAGCATCTCCCGGCCAGCGCCATCATAGATATCTCCCACAAGTTACTTTCATTTTCCCAGCAACAAGACATTTCTCATAAGCCTCCATTTCCAGGGTCCCCACACATTCTGCCATCAGCTCTTTCTTCAGTAGTAGGGATTGAACCCAGGACCTTGCACATGCTAGTCAAGCAAAAAAACCACAGAGCTAGCCAGGCATGGTGGTGCATGCCTTTAATCCCAGCACTAGGGAGGCAGAGGCAGGTGGATCTCTGGGAGTTCATGGCTAGTCTGGTCTACAAACTGAGTCCAGGACAGCCAGGTATACACAGAGAAACCTTCTCTGGAAAAAACTAAAAAAAAACAAAACAATAAACAACAACATAAAACTGTATTTTAGGCAGGATGTGATGGTGAATGCTTTGAATCCAAGCACTCGGGAGGCAGAGGCAGGAGGATCTCTATGAGTTCGAGGTCAGCTTGATCTACAGAGTGAGTCCAGGACAGCTAGGGCTCTGTTACACAGAAAAACCCTGTCTTGAAAAAACAAACAAACAAAAAAACCCTATATTTTAGGCAGGTGTGGGTGACTTCATAGGATCAGGAATTCAGAATCATTTTTGGCTTTGTATAGAGTTTAAGGCTAGCCTGGGCTATAAGATATTCTATCTCAGAACAAACAAAGCACCAACTATGGCTCATAAAACCAACAAGTGTGGTGGCTAATGCCTATAATCTCAATATTTGGAAGGCACACAGGCTGGATGACCACTGCAAATTCAAGGCCAGTCTAGACTTTTTTTCTTTTGTTTTGTTTTTGAGACAAGGTTTCTCTGTATAACAGGACTCTGGTTGTCCTGGAACTCGATTTATAGACCAGGCTGGCCTCAAAGTCACAGATCCACCTGCCTCTGCCTCCCAAATGCTAGGATTAAAGATGTGCATTATATCAAGTTCCAGTTAACCCAAGGCTATATACAGGGAGGCACTATTTAAAATAAATAAATCAAAACTCAAAAAAAATAAAAAAAGGGAAGAGGATGGGGGGTTGAGGGAGAAGAGGGTAGGAGGGTGGGACTGGAGGGGGGAGGAGGGAGGGGATTGTGATTGTGATGTAACTTGAAGAAATAAAAAATAAATTTAAAAAATACTAAATAAATAAATTAATAAAAAAGACAGATCCTTAAAAAATGTGAAATTTTTACCCACAGTTCCAAGTGAACAAAAGTCAGCTGGGACTGTGTTGTCAGGGCCACTTAGAGACTCCAGCTCTTTCCAAGTGCCGCTGTACTCTAGGGCATCCTCCTGGTCACATGACCAATCTCGGGTGACTGCCAGGCTGGGAAGACACACAGTACTGCCCCCTGCAGCCCACTGATGAGAATGCAGTCAAGTGGCCACAGCTGACTACAAGGGAGGTTATAAAGGAGTAAGTACCCTGGACAGGCCAGAAGAAGCATCTGTTGGTGGACAATTAGCAGTGGCCTCAGGGTATCCCTGCATCCCTCCCCAGTCCCCAGTCACCTGATGTCAGGTGGTTCTGTCCCCTTGATGAGAGAAGGGTTCTGTCCTTGGCTCCTCCTCTCTCTCTACACACATCCCTGGGCTGTTCTTGCCCAGTCCTGGACTGAGACTTACCACCAGCCTCCCTTCAGCTATATCACCCTTGAGTGGCTGACCTACCTGGGCATTTGGGTCAGACCTTGGATCCTAGCAGGACTCCATCAGCTCTCAACTTGACCGACATGCCAACACAGGAGCCAAAATGTTGAGATAATTGACTGGAAGCAGGCCCCAGGGGAAAGTGCTGTGCACCTAGGCCTGGATGGGACTCAGACAGTGAAGCTAGACATGGTAAACTGTGTAAGTTTGCAGTCTCGGCCCCCCTCCCTCTCCCTCCCCACCTCCTGTGTCTGCCACCCCCACTTCCATCCCCACCCCTGGTGCTGAAGATTAACTGACACCAGGACTTCAAGCATGCTAAGCAGATGCTCTACCCAAAACAGGAGCTTCAACTCCCTCTTTTGTCTAAGTGCTCGGGTTCTGCGATGACACATCATGGAGATGTTGTAGTTTTCTGTCCATTGCTGTGATAAGTACCAAGACCAAAAGCAACTTGGGGAGGAAAGGGTTTATTTTTGTCTTACACAGTCAGGTCACAAACCATCATTAAAGTCAGGACAGGAAGGGAAGAAGAAACCACAGTGGAATGCTGCTGCTTACTGGCTCATGCTCAGATAGCTAGCTTTTCTTTTCTTTCTTTTTCTATTTTTTTGGGGGGTGGGGGGGTTGTAAGACAGTGTTTCTCTGTGTATCCCTGGCTGTCCTGGACTCACTTTGTAGACCAGGCTGGCCTTGAAACTCACAGAGATCTGCCTGCCTCTGCCTCCCAAGTACTGGGAGTAAAGTGCCACCATGCTGGACTCAGCTGGCTTTCTTTTTTTTTAAGATTTTATTTATTTGTTATGTATATAGTGTTCTGCCTGTATGTATGCCTGCAGGTCAGAAGAGGGCACCAGATTTTATTATGGATGGTTGTGAGCCACCATGTGGTTGCTGGGAATTGAACTCAGGACCTCTGCAAGAACAGTCAGTGCTCTTAACCACTGAACCATCTCTCCAGCCCTCAAGACAACCTTTTACACACAAAGCCATGGGCCAATCTGATCTGGGCAATTTCTCAACTGTGGTTCTGTCTTCCCAGGTGGCCCTAGGTTCTGTCCAGTTGGCAAAGACTAACCAGCACAGATAACCAATAACCAACCTACAATGTGTGTCACAGAATCCACTGATTTTAGGTGGCAATGCTGAGGCCTAGACAGAGTAAGCCACTGAGCCAGAGATGTCTGAAGAGTACCCACACCCTAAAGAAGGGGTCATATGACCTGCTTCTCCTGTGCACTCCAGGTACATCAAGGCACACACTATGTCTTTGTGGCTCTGGCTTGGAGCTGTGATTTCTAGAACTAACTCCACAAAGGTGTTCTCTAACTGTGTTCTCTGACTTTCACACATGTGAGCACCATCACAGGCATGTACACACCCCTCCACACACACACCCAGAGCACTTAGAATAAGCCAGGTGTCGCGATGCACACCTTTAATACCAGCTCTTGGAAGACAAAGGCAGCCAGATCTGTCAGTTCCAGACCAGACCAGTCTATATAGTGTTTTCCAGACCAGCCAGGGATAGTGCAAACCTGTCTAAAATAAAAAACAAAAAAGGCACTGCTGGGCATGGTGGCGCACGCCTTTAATCCCAGCACTCAGGAGGCAGCGGCAGGCGGATCTCTGCGAGTTCAAGGCCAGCCTGGTCTACAAAGTGAGTCCAGGACAGCCAGGGCTGTTACACAGAGAAACCCTGTCTCGAAAAAAAAGCACTTAGAACAGTGCAAGGCTCCCATCAAGTGTTGTCAACGCACCTGCTGTGTGACAGCAGCTATGAGGGGACCAGCTAAGTCACACCAACTAAGAATAAACTCCTCCACAGGCTGTGTGACCTCAGGCAAGTCAATCAGCCTCTCCAGAGTCTCATTTCCTTATCTGTTGAGCAGATGCTCTTTATTGTTTAGAACGCAAAGTAATGCATACAGAGCCTTAATTTCTTGGGAGCAGAGGCCACGAAAGTCATCACCATTACTCAGGGCCTCGCCTCAGGGACAGCACTGCAAGGCACTTAATTGCTTGTGACAATCTCTTCACCCTCTAATCCACAGCTAGTGCCCTGCTGGTGCTGGCAGACAGTGGCATCTTGTGGGCAAACTTGGGAACTGCACCCTGGCAGAGCGCCCCTTCCCCACTCTGCTGTGGGGTCTGTGGAATACTCAGTCAACATCAAGCAAGCATCCATTAACCACCTTCTGTGTACAGGGAGCTGATCCAAGACCTAGAATAAACAAAGCAAAAGAGACTAGACGACTACATGGGAGAGTGAGAAAAACATCCCAAGGATTATAACCCTGTCATGAATGCCCAACTTTGAAAATAGTGTGTGTGTGCATAAATGTGTACATGCACATCCATGCGTGCACACGCCCCGCACATGCTCTGGCACTTGCTTTTGCACCGTGGTATGAGGAAAACTAGTCAGAGATATCCTTTTTTCCAATATGTGGGTCTCTAGGATTGAACTCAGGTCCTTTGGGTTGGCGGCAAACACCTTTACCCCGTGAGCCACCTCACTGGATCAGCCCCAACTCTTTATCTTAAGGAAAATATAAACATTCTGTAGGGAACTTGTCAAGCTGAGTAGCGTACTCTTCAGACGCTCTTGCAACTACAGGAGTAATTCTGAGATGATGTCTCATGTCAGAAGCCATCAGCTCGCTCGGTGCAGGTTGACCCTAGGAAATGAAAGCTAGGCTCAGAGTGTTAGGAGGTGACCCGGAAGCCCAGAGGGGATAATCCACTCGGTTGGAGCAGCACAGCACATCTGTGTGCAGAGAGACCTTAAGGAGGAGATCACGTATCTTTCATCCCATCCTACTGCAGGCAAGGACTGTACTATAGAATCATGACCTTGGTCCTCCACAGGCAAGGGGAGAGGCAACTGACCCCAAAGCCCTATTTTCCTCTGTGCCTCCAAGGAAACAAAGATTGAAGGGTCCAGAACCAGTGAGATGGCTCAGCTCTCACTGTAAAAACTCTTCCTCTGCAATCCTTGTCGGTCTGAGCTTGCTCCCTGGGACCCAAGGAAAGGAGGCCGGAGCCAACCAACTCGACCAAGTTGTTCTCTGACCTCCACATGTACTCTGACACACATCCATGTCAACCCCTGCCTCTCTCTCACTAAATAAATCTAGGTGTGGCATAGGTCACATTCAACTGGAGAACCAAAAATTCCATGGAAAATATGTCATTTTCAAATGGGCTTTGGAGAACCAGTGTAAAGGAAGGAGTGGGTACATAGGGAAGGAAGTATTTTCCAGTTTGGTAGATCCCCTGGTGTGTAAAATGAAGTAATATAGTTCAGGCTGGACAAGGGAGTTGAGGCCAAACAACACAGGGCCCCAATGACAGGTCAAGGAGGTTACATTGAATAGAACCAGGGAACTCACTAAGAAGGACACATTATAGAAAGAAGTCAGAGAGGGCTGGAGAGATGGCTCAGAGTTAGGAGCACTGGCTCCTCTTCCAGAGGTCCTGAGTTCAAGTCCCAGTAACCACATGGTGGGTCATAACCATCCACAATGTGATCTTCTGGCCTGCAGGCATACGGGCAGGCCAAAATTTGTATGCATAAAGCCACAGGTGCCAGGTGTTGGTGATGCAAGTCTTTAATCTCCGCACTCCAAAGGCAGAGGCAGCCAGATCTCTGGGTTGGAGGCCAGCCTGGTCTACAGAGCGAGTCCTAGGACAGCCAGGACTGTTCACAGACAAACCTTGTGTTGAAAAACCGAAAAAAAAAAACCAACCCAGCACTCGGGAAGCAGAGGCAGGTGTATCTCTGTGAGTTCAAGCCCAGCCTGGTCTACAGAGTGAGTCCAGGACAGTCAAGGATACAGAGAGAAACCCTGTCTCCAAAAACCTAAAAAAAAAAAGAGAGAAAGAGGATGACGGATGACATGGATCTTGGGAGGTAAGGGGGTACAGTTTGGAAATAAAGTTATAAAAATCGTTCTGGTCAAGCTGTCAAGTCTTATGGAGGTGATGGGGAGAATAACCAATAACCAGGGTAGAGACTTGACCAGGACATGGGTGGGCAGACGGACAATAGGGAGAGGATTTGCCAGTGTCCCAGTGGAGATATGGAGCCCAAGCTCAGGAGAGGGGCTCAAGGAGGTGAGAAAGGGACGAAGAGAATTCTAATGAATAATTAGCTGGTGAAAGGTGCCACTTTGGCACATCTTGGAAGTGAACCAGGCAGGGCAGCATTAGAGATGTCCAGCACTGTCGGTTGACAGACAGTGGAAACAGGAAGATCAGAATTTCAAAGCTAGGTTTGGGAGCATAGTGAATTCATCAGCCTGGGCCACAGGAGAGCATGTCTCAATCAATCAATGCCTTGCTAAGAAATCAAGACCTGTGATCTTGTCGTCCCTGACAAACTGGAAAGGAACAGCATGGAGGAGGCCCAGCTCAATTCC
The DNA here is from genome assembly GCA_907164525.1 of Lophiomys imhausi. NCBI lineage: Eukaryota > Metazoa > Chordata > Mammalia > Rodentia > Muridae > Lophiomys > Lophiomys imhausi. The sequence continues at coordinate 167,108 of CAJQZJ010000103.1, read as the reverse complement.
GCTGACCCTTCTGGGGGCTCTGAAAAGGAGAGCTCTAACATCCATCCTCACAGGCAGTCCCGGGAAAGCAAAAGGCCTTTTTCCTATAAGGAGCTGTGGTCCTAGTTTGGGGAGGATCTATGTGTACCCCTACCCGAGCTGATGCTGTATAACGTGCCCTTGGCAACTTACTGTTCTGTAGTGGGCTGAATGGTAGAACCCCAAAAGATACATCCTAACCCTCAAGAATCTGTGAACGTGCCCTTCCTTAGAGAGGGTGTTCTGCCGGGCGTGGTGGCGCATGCCTTTAATCTCAGCACTTGGGAGGCAGAGGCAGGCGGATCTCTGTGAGTTCAAGGCCAGCCTGGTCTACAAAGTGAGTCCAGGACAGTCAAGGATACACAGAGAAACCCTGTCTTGAGAAAAAAAAAGGGGGGGGGGCGGCAGTGGTGCACGCCTTTAATCCCAGCACTCGGGAGGCAGAGGCAGGTGTATCTCTGTGAGTTCGAGGCCAGCCTGGTCTACAAAGTGAGCCCAGGACAGCCAGAGATATACAGAGAAACCCTGTCTCAAAAAACAAACAAAAACAAAAAAGGGGGGGGTGCTCTGGAAGGGCCCAAGATACACACTCATAGTCCCTGCACTGCAGAGGCAGGAGGATCACAGCAAGTTTCAGTTCAGCCTAGTTTTACATCACAAATCCCAAGACTGTCTCAAAACAGTAGGAAAGAGTTTGGAATCTCACAATCAACAAGGTAGAATACTGACTGGGTGGACTCTAAAGATAATGACAAAAGTCCTTATGACAGGAGAGGCTCCACTGGAACAGGAGGTAGGGAACGCCTGGGGCCATTAGAAGTTGGAAAGCTAGGGAGTCTCCCCTAGAGCCTTAGGAAAAACAGAGAGCCCCAATGCTATCATTTTGTCCTGGCCTGTTCAAGTGAGTGGGGGAATCCCTGTTTTAAAACCACCACCTCAAGCCGGGCGGTGGTGGCGCATGCCTTTAATCCCAGCACTTGGGAGGCAGAGGCAGGTGGATCTTTGCGAGTTCGAGGCCAGCCTGGTCTACAAAGCAAGTCCAGGACAGCCAGAGCTACACAGAGAAACCCTGTCTCGAAAAACAAAACAAAACAAAACAAAAAAAAAAAAAAAACCACCACCTCTGTTAATTTGCTGTGGTAGGTCTAAAACCAAGTTCTGCTCCCTACCTGTAAAATGTCTAGAAGTTTCTAGGGATGCTTGGAGGGCTTAGTCTCCCAAGTTAAACCTTGCCCAGAGGGGAAGGAGTTCTAGGTCTGACCAAAAGGTGTCAGGTGGGGAATAAACCCCTGGGGGGGGGCAGGAAACCAATGTACCCCATTCTTTCCTGTCCCTCAGACAAGGCACTTTGCCCAGAGCTGCTGCTTTCTGCCCCCCAGCTCTAGCCAGGCTAAAAGGCACTTTACCAAAAGCAAGGCACTTAACCACAAGTGGGGCCCTTCCCTTCCCCAACTTCTCCCCTATACTGGATTACCCCCTCTTCGGGTGTTTTCTCTCCACCCTCCAAATCTGCCTTTTCCCTGGCAGTTCTCAGCCCTGGGGCGCAGGAGATGACAGTATCCTTGAGCCCCATTGGAATGGAAAACACTTCCACCTCCCCAGGACACAGCTGGAGAGGGGAGGGGAGGTCAACCGGGTTCATAAAGGCCAGATGTTAAGGAAAAAGAGAGCCAAAGTGCCACCCACACCATCCCTCCCCTTCCCACCGCCAGGGAAAGGGGACAGCTCTGAAAACACTTTCGAGGTCCCAGTTTTCCTCAAGGGTTTGTTCTCTGCAAACAGTCAACTTTTTACAAAGCGGAGACACGTCCTTTTTCAGTGCCACGTGTGTACTGTTCTTCCTTGACCCAATTTTGGGGATGAGGGGTGCTACTCACTTGTGTAAGGTAGACATAAGGGCCACTAGATCCCTTAGTTTTGGGCCGATCTCAAAGCACGGCCACGCAGCATACCTCACCCACCTCTGAACCTGATGGCCCGGAGTACAGAAAGCCACTCCGACTCCGCCTTTCTGACTCAGGGAGTCAGTCCTGACTGGGGCGTGGTCCAGGCCTAGCTCCTCTGGGCCTGCAAAACAGAACCTCTGACCCCAAACCTAATCCCCAGGCCCTGCCCCCTTCTGATCCATCACATCCCTGACAACTCCCAAAATGCCTGAAGTTAAAAACCTCTTAAGGTAGCCCGCCCAGCCCAGGTTCCCTTCCAAGCCCCAGAGGCCAAGACTCCTTTCATTGGCCTTTCCGTAGCCAGTTTTGTATCCACCACGTTAGAGGCTAAGTTTGGGTGTCCGAGGAATGAATTCAGACTAGCCTTCTAACTTAACCCCCCATCCCATCCACAAATTGGGGGCGAGGACCCTGAAAGACGACTTGTTTGGTCTGATTTTATTGGTTTCTTCCATCTTCCAATATTTCCTCAGGGAGTTTTTAGCCCCTTCCCAGGCAAAACCAGTCTCAGCCACATAACAGGGCCCTCCTCCTCACGGGGGCAGGAGGAGGTCTCTTTCACCCACCAAATCTTATGGCAAAGGGAAACTCCAAAACAGGACAAAGTGTAAAGTCTGCTGACTGAGACTGAAGTGCTCGTCAACGGGAGAATCACCTGCACTTGGGGAGCAGGGAGGGATGGGAAGAGAAAAGGAGATGTAAAGGGTTACAGGATCTAGGCAGTGGGGGTGGGTGCCCCCAGGGAGGTGTCAATCACCTTCCCACCCCACCAGAGCCCCCAAGTCCCTAAACCGGCCCTCAAACTTGGAAACAATCGGTCTGTCCATAACCAAAGTCCCTCCGTCCCTTTCTTTTGGTCTCTGGGCAGTAGCCACACTGCTCCCCTGGGGTGAAGGACCTGCCCGCCCGCCGGGAGGGCAGAGATGGAGCTGGTCACGAAGCTTTCTACAGACTTTCCGGACGCCAGTCCTTGGATCCTCCGCACCCCAACCTCTCAGGGGCTTGACGATCACTGTCATTTGAGGTCCTTCGGCACACAGCCCATAACACGCAAAGCAAAAGGGAACAGACAAATTTGAGAATCGAGGCTCCCTCCTGGAGCTCTCAGTCTGCCCGGGTTCCCAACCTGCTCCCGAGTAGAAGTCGGACGCTCAGAGTTCTTCCAAGTTGACCCACCAGGATTTGAGGCCCGGGGGCTCGGGGACAGCGGGCCCTCCCATCTGCCACCTCCACAGCGGGTGGGCAGGGGGCGGCTTTGCGTCTCCCTGGAGGCGAAGCGAGGAAGCGGGCCCCAAGTCTCCGTCCTCTTCCACCACCAGGGCTGCTGGACAGGGAAAGCAGTCGAGGAGGCTGAAGGTGCTCGAAGTGGGGAGCGTCGGGACCGGCCGCCGGGGCTGCACGCTGCGCGGGGGCGGCGCCGGCCGCCGGCGTTTCTTGGCTGCTCCCCGGGCTTTGGCTGATGGCCGCTCGGGCCCTCGGCGCAAACTTGGAGTGTCCAGGGCGAAACCCTTCGCGTAACACCAAAGTTTGGAGCGGCGGATCAGGCGATTGAAATGTTCCTGGCGGAGATCACCGGGCGCGTCCGGCGCGGCGTCTGCCGTCGAGGGGCTAAGCGCGGGTGCCTCAGGCGCGGCCGGCGCAGGGTCTCCACCCCCTGCAGCCTCCGAGCCCGGCACAGGCTGCTCGCGAGGCGCAGGCTCCGGGGAGAGGCCCGCAGGTGGCGGCGGAGGCAGGGAGCTGGGCTCAAGAGGCGGACTGCTGGCTGCATCAGGCTGAGACTCCAGACCCGGGGCCGGCCTGGGCGGGGACCAGGCGGAACTGGTCGGAGATTCCCGAGGACGCCGGGGAGCAGGGCAGCGGCCCGTAGGTGCGCAGAAACCGGCGCCGAAGTGCGGGAAGCCGCCTCCGCCCTCTTCCTCCTCTCCGCCTGGGCACAGCGCGACGCCTGCATCCTCGCGGGTCGGGGAGCTCACGTCGCTCGGGCGCCCGGCCTGTCCCCCGAGGTGCTTCAGGCCGTCTGCGGCCCGGCCGCCTGTGCATGGCGAGGCCCGGGGGCCCAGCAGCACCGGGGTGCGCGGCGCCAGCTCTCCAGGCCCCAGGCCCAGGGAGGACGGCTGGGGTTTGGCAAGGGCGCAGAAGGCGAGGGCACGCAGGCACAGCGGGGAGAACTCTGGGGTCCCCCGACGCGGCTTCCGGGGCGTGGGCGAGCAGGGAGACCCCCGCGGGGACGCGGGGACTGCCAGGCGGGCAGGAGGACACAGAGTCTCCATGGAGCAGCCTTGGGGGTCGCCCACTGCGGGGGCCCTGGTCCCAACGGCGGGATGCCCCGGCGGCCCGAAGAGCCCGCGGGCCAGGGGAACATCGCCCCCCGTCGACGGGGAGGTCTGTGTTCACGGGAGCCCCGGGCTCGCCACCCGGGTCCCGCGGCGGCGCTCTGGCTCCCTCCTCGGTCTCGTCACGCGGCCCTCGCGGCGGCCGGACTCCTGGGTCCCCGCGCGTCCCCCGGAGCGATCGGTCGGGCTTCCTGCCGCCGCGTTCCCGGCGCGGCGCCCGGCGCGAGCCCCCCTAAACGCCGAGGCGGGGGCAAACAAAGCGGCCGGCGCTCGCGGCCGGCGGGAAGGACCCCAGCCCGGCGCCCGGTGCCCGGGCCCAGCGGCGGGGAGGGCGCCTTCCGCCCTCTCGGCTTCTTTCTTCCCCGCTGGCTCCGGAGACCGCGTTATAGAGAACTGCCCCCTCGCTGCCCCAATACCAGCGCCGCCGCTGCGAGCCCGTCTCTGATTGGGCGCCGCTGCCGTGACGTCACGCAGACCCCACCCCTCGGGCGGCACGGCCCCCGTCCCCATTCCGCACACCGACACACACACGTGGACCCGGAGCTGCTGGGCTGGAGGGCGGGGAGAGCAGGGGCGCGTCCCGGGGTCTAGGCGCTCGCGGGTGGAAGTGCGAGGGGCCAGGCACACCGCTTGGGGCGGCCTGGTGGCGTCCTGGAATCATTTTACCTGGTCGTAGGTCCAGCCACTAGTTTAGCCCGTAGCAATCGCGGGTATTCCGCATCTGCAAAATGGGAAAGTTTGTTTCTTCTGTCCTTTGGGTGCTTAGTGGAGCTCCGCGAGTTCACAGAGACAGCCTCAAGAACGATGTGGTGGAGGAAAAGGGTGAAACCAAGCGTCGGTTGCTTACGCGCTGCGCTTGGCCTCGCTGCTAAGGGTGTCCGGTGGTCTTAGCTCAGGGCCCCTGGCACTCCACGAACTCAAAAACCAATTAACACGCTTCTAGAGTGAGTGGATAGGAATTCGCTATGCATATGCAAGATGCATAAAGGAAAAAAATGAATGTGAAGAGAGGGAGCTTCATCAGACCCACGGAAGACAATAAGCTGGCTTTCTGGATGCTTGTTTGCTTTTCTCGATGTAGTGGGGAAGTGACACCCCCCTCCCCAATCCCTTGGAATTCCAATGCGCTGGCGGTTGGGAGGCTCCGAATCCTAGGATTCTACCCTCTGGATCCTGAGCAGCCAAAATGGGTCGAGAAAACCAGAGGAGACACACTGACTCCTTCTCTCCACCCACAAAGAAAAAGTGATTAATTCCCACGACATAAGCAGATAATGCACACACCTCTCACACCTCTCCCCCTTCGGTTCCTACACAGCCTACTGTTAGTCTGTGAAAGTAGCTCGTTCCTCCTCAGTGCTGATCTCTCCTCGGAGTCTAGAATGAGCTGGTGCACTGACTGCACAGAAGAGCCCGGCGACCTGTAGAACGTTCAGTCTTTGATCACTGCTATATCTGAACTGCCCAGACTGCACAATAAATATTTGTGAATGAATAAGTGAGTCCTTAGGCTGTTGACCACCATCATCACAAAATCAGGTTGTTAGATACAGCTGGTTTTCCTCTTCAGAAGCACAAGATTTATGTGTTGGCTGGGAGTAGGAGTAGAATGAGACCGAGATACAGAATCATCTCCTGGGCCAGGGCAAAAGTGTGCTTGAAACACTTCCTTGAACTCCATCCTTGTGTCTCGGCTTCCTGGGTGCTGCGCTTACAGGCTGATGCACAATTGCAGGTTTGCATCCTCAGCAGTGACAATAGACATTTTTTTCTAAATAACATCAAATGATACCTGAGAGGAAAGGGATAGGAATGGGTTCTCACACACACATACACACACCCTACTCTTGGCAGAGGCTCAAGGCCCCAAAGTGGGACTTGTGGAAGGCGGGGGTTCAGTGTTCCAATCTCCAACTCCCCTGACCCAGGTGTCCTCTAGGGAACAGCTCTAGCTGTGGGACAGCTGTCATGCAGAGAGAGAGAGAGAGACAGAGAGGGTCCCTCCGGTCCTGCCAGGACACTTGGTTGAACTGGATCTAACCTCCAGGCTCCTTTGCCCCCACAGTCCTGTCCCCACCTTACACACACACACACACACACACACACACACACACACACACACACACACAATGGAGATGCGGGAATGAACTGCACTAAGGAGGAGGGTGCTGGAAACCTTAGCAGGGTTTTTTGGCTTGGTGGGAGAGGCATCTGACTCCCTGCTCCTTTCTAGTCTCTGTGACAGGTGACCCCCCACCCCCAACAGTGGCCTTAGCCCCCTGCAGAAGTGTAGCCTGGGAGGTTCCTTTCTCCTCCTCACTTTTTCTCTGGAGTCTCAGTTTGCAGCCCTGCATCCAACACCGTGTGGATCTCTGTGTGAATAAATCAGTGGTATTATGTAACAATGCAGCTCGCAGGCCTCTTCCTTTTCCCACTCCAAAAACCGCCACCTCTCCAAACCCAAGTTTGGGGTTTTAAATGAAGGGGTCAGTGCTGTTAAAGAGTCCTGCCATGGAGAAGAAATCCCCTCCACCATCCCTTCCCAGAAGACATGGTTGCAGTTAAAAATACTGGGAGTGGTGGTGCATGCCTTTAATCGCAGCACTCGAGAGGCAGAGGCAGGCGGATCTCTGTGAGTTCGAGGCCAGCCTGATCTACAGAATGAGTCCAGGACAGCCAGGGTTGTTACACAGAGAAACCCTTGTCTAGAAAAAATAAATAAATACTGGGAGTGATGCACGCCTTTAATCCCTATTCTGGAGGCAGAGGTAGGTAAATCTTTTGAGTTTGAAGCCAGCCTGGTCTACAGAGAGAGTTCCAGGATGGGCAGGGCCACTCAGAGAAACTCTGTCTCAAAGAAACAAACAAACACCACTGGGATTAACGGGCATGCCGTAGCTGAAATGACCTGCAGTCAAGGCGCCATCTTTTTCAGAAGATCTGGTGAGGGCAGCTATGCAACCTTGAGCAGCGTGGCCTAGATACTCTGTGTTTCAGTGTCCCTTCCAGTAAAATGCGACAACTGTGGTTTTCTCACAACGTCGACTGCGGGGCTGAACACGAAGTGACCCAGCACCAAGCCCCTCACGTGGGCTGCCCCAGACGCTGCACTTCCTATAGTGAACAGTGGAGGGCACTCGACCCCATCCTCCGCCTACCACAGGATGGGTGGCTGCGTCCCCTACAGGGACAGGCAGGGTGCGGGGGTCCTACACCACTCCAGAGGAAGGGACAAAAGAACTAAATAGGAAGGACCCCTTGGGATTAGCCAGAAGACAGTCCTTCGCTGCCCATCTAGTTTTTAATTAAAGCAGAGGGGATTTTTGAAGGGAGAGGTCTCCCAGGCTAAGCTTTTTAAAATTTATTTTTATTTTTCGAGACAGGTTTTTCTCAGTGTGTAACTTTGGCTGATCACTCTGTAGATCAGTTGGCTAGCCTCCAACTCACAGCTGTTATTTATTTGGTTTTATTCAGTTCCGTGACACTATATCAATTGGTAGCCCAGTTTGGCTACAAACTCTGGATCCTCCAGGTCTGAGTCTCCAAAATCTCTGGGATCACAGGTGTCTACTACCTGGTACACTCTAGTTTCTTTCTTTCTCTCTCTCTCTCTCTCTCTCTCTCTCTCTCTCTCTCTCTCTCTCTCTCTCTCTCTTTGGTTTTTTGAGACAGGGTTTCTTTATGTAGCCCTGGCTATCCTGGAACTCACACTGTACCTCAGTGGTAGAACATTTGATTTAGCACATCCGATGGCTTGGGTTTCATCCCTAACACTACAAAACATACACACACACTGTTCTGTTGAGACAGGGTTTCTGTAACTTCAGAATCACTATGAAGGAGACTGGCCTTGAACTCCTAATCTGGGATTAAAAAATATCTTAGGGGGATAGGGAGATGGTTCAGTGTGTAAAATACTTGCCGTGAAACAGGGGGACCTGAAACTGGATTCTCAACACCCGTGTAATAAGCTAGGCAAGGGGACTGGAGAGATGGCTCAGCAGTTAAGAGCACTGGCTGTCCTTCCAAAGGACCTAAGTTCAAATCCCAGCACCCACATGGTAATTCACTGTTGTCATCACTGCTGTCTGTAATTGCCCGGCACACATGTCTTTAATCCCAGTACTCGGGAGGCAGAGGCAGGCAGATCTTTGTGAGTTCAAGGCCAGCCTGGTCTACAAAATGAGTCCAGGACAGCCAGGGCTGTTATACAGAGAAACTCTGTCTTGAAAAAAAAAAAGCTAGGAGCCGGGCGGTGGTGGCGCACGCCTTTAATCCCAGCACTTGGGAGGCAGAGGCAGGTGGATCTTTGTGAGTTCGAGGCCAGCCTGGTCTACAAAGCGAGTCCAGGACAGCCAGAGATATTCAGAGAAACCCTGTCTCGAAAAACCAAAAAAAAAAAAAAAAAAAAAAAAGCTAGGCAAGGTAGCAAGAGCTTATAACCTTGGTGCTGTGAAGCAGAGAGAGACCAGAGGCCTGGCACTCTCTGACCAGCTGGTCCAGCTTATTCAATGAGCTCCGAGTTCAATGAGAGATCATGTTTTAAAAAAATATGGAAATACGGTGGGTATCTGCAAAAGAAGATACCAACATTGACCTCTAGCCACCACAAGCATGTACACACACTGCATACACATGTTCTTACATACACCATATGGTAGGGCAGGGAGGACATAGTCACATATACACAAATTACATGGCTGGGAGTAGTGGTACATTTCTGTAATTCCAGCACTTGGGACATGAGTGCAGGAGGAGTAGGGGGAGTTCAAGGTTATCATCCTTTACTACGTGGGGAGTTTGAAGACAGCCTGAACTATCAGAGACCCTATCTCAAAAGACAAATACTGGGTATGGTGGGTCAGGGCTGTAATCTCAGATATATCTCTGGAGATATAGCCAGGACCACGAATTTGAGGCCAGTCTGGTTTGTGTAAGAAATTCCAGCCCAGCCTAGACTTTAGAGCAAGAATCTATCTCAAAACAAACAAACAACACAAGCTTGACTTCTCTGACACATCTGGTTTAGAGTGGAATTGTCAGATGATGGAATGGGAATATTTCTGTTAAGTTATTTATATGTTTACTGCTGGGGATCGCCCCTGAGCCCTGTGTATTCTACAAAGTGTTTCGTTTCTGCACTACGTACCACCAGGTCTGAATTTAACTTTATACTTATCTATTTGTGTGTATGAGAGTGCTGTGAGTTCCTTGGTGTGCATGTGGAAGTCAGAGAAAAACTCACAGGAATTGGTTTTCTCCCTCTACAATGTTTAATCCCTCTACTCACGTGGTGGTCGGGCTTGGTGACAAGCAACTTTACCAACTGAGCCATCTTGCCAGTCCTGCTTTGGTTGAGTCAGAGACCCACACAACTAGCCAAAGCTGGCCAGGAACTCACAGCAATCCTCCTGCCCTCGATTCCCAAATGCTGAGATTACAAGCGTGACCACTATATTTATCCACCAAACTGCTTTTCAAACTGCCTGTGTCATTGCTCATTCTTATTCACATCCAGGTGTGCTTTGTTGTTGTTGTTTTGTTTGCTCTTTGAGACAGGGTTTCTCCATGCAACAGCCCTGGCTGTCCTGGACTCACTCTGTAGACCAGGCTGGCCTTGAACTCACAGAGATCCGTCTGCCTCTGCCTCCCGAGTGCTGGGATTAAAGGCATGCACCACCACACCCTGCCTAAAATACAGTTTTTTGTTGTTGTTTTGTTTTTTGAGACAAGGTTTCTTTGTGTAGTCCTGGCTATCCTGGAAGTCACTCTGTAGATCAGGCTGGCCTTGAACTCACAGAGATCCATCTCCCTTTGCCTCCCAGGTACTGGGATTAAAGCCATGAACCCCCAGGCCCAACCATTACAGACAGTTCAAACTGCCATGTGGGTGCTGGGATTTGAGTCCGAGTCCTTTGGGAGAACGAACAGTCAGTGCTCTTAACCGCTGAGCCAACTCTCCAGACCCAATTCCCTGACAATTGAAAAGTTGTTGATTCAATAGGAATCAGTGGGCAATCTTGAGTGGTTAATGTCTCTTTATTTTTTTTTATTTAGTTTATTTTTATTTATTTATTTTTGGTTTTTCGAGACAGGGTTTCTCTGTATAACAGCTCTGGCTGTCCTGGACTCACTTTTTAGACCAGGTTGGCCACGAACTCACAGAGATCCACCTGCCTCTGCCTCCCAAGTGCTGGGATCAAAGACGTGTGGCACCACTGCCTGGCTATTTATTTATTTTTATGTGTTTCTGTGTTTTACCTGCATGTATGTCTGTGTACCATGTGCATGCTTGGTACCTGCAGAGGTCAGAAGAGGGTGTTGGATCCCCTGGAACTGGAGTTTGGATGGTTGCGAGCTGCCATGTGGGTGCTGGGAGCCAAAACTTGGTCCTCTACAAGGCAGCCAGTGCACTTAACCATTCAGCCATCTCTCCAGCTTTTATCTTTGGTTTTCTTTTGAGGCAGAGCCTAGTGTAGCCCAGGCTCACCTCCAACTCCCTCTATAGCCAAGATGACCTTGAATTTCTGATCCTCTTGTCTCCGTCACCCAAGAACTAGAACTGCAAAGAAGAGCCACCATGCCTAGCAAAACCCATTTATACCAGACAAATTGTGAATTGCTTTTCTGCATTTCACACTTAACTGTAGGTGGGCGAGGTGGTGCACACCTTTAATCTCAGCGCTCGGAGGCAGAGGCGGGCAGGGCTCTGCAGATTTGAAACCAGCTTAGTCTAGACATGAACTGCCAGGACAGCCAGGACTACAGAGTAAGACTCTGTCTCAAAGCAAGCAAACAAACAAATCACAACAGCCTTAACTGTAATTGAACCTCTGCTGCATGTCACAACCTTACATGTGAGCGCTGCTATGGTATCAGAGGTACAAGCAGTGAGCAAAACACACAAGCTCTAGCTCAGGGAGTCTCCTTTCTTGGAGACTTGGGGAGCAGCAGGTCACATAAGAATGACTTTGGTGAGAAACCCCATTTCTTCAGCACCTGACCTTCGGAAACCCAAAATAAAAAAATGGCAGGGGCATGGAGGCACACTCCTTTAATCTGGTCTACAGATCAAGTCCAGGACAGCCAGGGCTCTGTTACACAGAGAAATCCTGTCTCAAAAAAAACAAAACAAAACAAATCTTTTGTATATTTATTTATATTATAGTATGGAAGTTTTTGCATGTCTGTACACCACATGTATGCCTGGTGATCACAGTGGCCAGAAGAGGGAGTCAGAACCCCTGGAACTGGAGGTACAGATGGCTGTGGGCTGCTAATTGGGTGCTGGGAACCAAACCCTGATTCTCTGAAAGAGCAACAAGTGCTTTTTTTTTTTTTTTTGGTTTTTCGAGACAGGGTTTCTCTGTGTAGCCCTGGCTGTCCTGGACTCACTTTGTAGACCAGGCTGGCCTCGAACTCGCAAAGATCCGCCTGCCTCTGCCTCCCAAGTGCTGGGATTAAAGGCGTGCGCCACCACTGCCCGGCTACAAGTGCTTTTGACTGCAGTGGGAAAATTAGTAAAGCCACTGTATCCAGCATGAGAAAATTGACTTACTCTAAAAGTAACTTTTGTGTAACAAACAATTAATATGCTTGGGGCTGGAGAGATGGCTCAGAGGTTAAGAGCATTGGCTGCTCTTCCAGAGGACCTGAGTTCAATTCCCAGCACCCACATGGCAGTTCACAACTGTTTATAACCCCTGTTCCAGGGGATCTGACACCTTCACACAGACATACATATAGTCAAAACACCAATGCACATAAAATAAAAATAAACGCACAAAAATATACTTCTGCAAAGCTCTTCCAGGTTCAGCCCACAGAGGCTGCTCCTCCCTGCTCCGTTATGACTTCATTACATCCTCTAGTATCTCTTTTTCTTCAGTCATCCTACGTGACTCAGTTTACCAGCATTCACCCACTGAGCCATTACCCCCCAGTCTATGCTTCTCTTCCAGTATTTACATATTTGTATGTCTGTGTGTGCCTGCTCGCATGGGTGCTTGTCCTGTGGCCCACATGTGGAGGGCAGGGGAAGTCACTTCTCTCCTGATAAGTGGGTCCCGAGGATTGAACTAGGGCCACTAGGCTTTACAGCAAGCGCCTTGGGCTGGAGAGATGGCTCAGCTGTTAAAGGCTAGGCTCACAACCAAAAATACAGCAAGCGCCTTTTACCCACTGAGTCATTTTACCAACTTTTCTGTCTTTTAAATATTTTATTTATTTATTTATCTATTTGTTTGTTTATTTATTTATTTAAGAGATGATTTCAAAATGTAAGCATGCTTGGTTTACTGTGTAGTCCAGGCTGGTCTTGAAATCACAGAGAGATACACCTACTCCTGCCTCCCAAGGTGTGCATGTGACAGCACAACTGAATAATTTTTGTTTAAACAATTTTGTGTGTGTGTGTGTGTGTGTGTGTGTGTGTGTGTGTGTGTGTGTGTGGAGACTTGTAGGTATGTGCAGGTGAGTACAGGTGCCCTCAGAGGCCAAAGACAGTGACTGCCCCTGTAGTTGGAATTATATGTGGTTATAAGGTGCCCTTGTGGGATGCTGAGAACTGAATTTGGGTCCTCCGTGGGAATAGTACATGCCATTTCTCCATTTATTTAGACAGGGTTTCATGTAACCCCAGGCTGGGGTTTTGCTTTTTTTTTTTTTTCTTCCTTTCTCAAGAAAGGGTTTCTCTGTGTGGCCCTGGGCATCCTGGAACTCTCTATAGACCAGGTCGGCCTCAAACTCAAAGATCTGCCTGACTCTGCCTCCCAAATCCTGGGATTAAAGGCGTGCACCACCATCACCTGGCTTGTTTTGTCTTTTGAGACAGGATCTCTCTGTGTAGTCCTGGTTGACCAGGCTGGCCTCAAACTCACAGAAATTCTCCTCTGTCTACCTCCTCCTGAGTTCTGGGATTAAAGATGTGCACCACCACACCAGGCTCCAGGCTGGTCTTGAACTCACTATGTGGTTCACTCCTTCTTCTCCAGCCTTTACCTCCCAAGTACTGAGATTACCCTCCACCAGCATCTCCGTCCTATTCAGAGGACAAGCCTACAGCTGTAGCCCAGCACTAGTGTGCTTGCCTGGCACATCCAAGGCTTGGACTTAAGCCCCAGCACTGAAAAGGAAAAAAATGAAACAAAAGCAAATCTCTTGACCCAGAGTCTGTTCTCCCATCCCTTCTCCCTTTCGCAGCCAAACTTCCCCAAGCCTGTCTGTGCAGGCTGTCTTCCTTTTTTTCTCACTTCCCACTTTACTCCTCAACCCACTTCCATCTGCTTCCTCCCCCACCTGTCACCAAAATAGCTCTCGCTGCGGTCCCAGTGGCCTCTATCTCATCCGACCTCCATTTCATTGAAACCAGCAGGTCCTCACGAGCCCTGCTGACCTCTCTGCAGCAGCCACGGGCAGCCTCGGCCTCTTCCTCTTTCTAGCAACTCCAGGCCCTCACCTCTGGGTACCAGCTCTCTGCTGTCCTCCATCACAGGCTCCCCTCTTCTCCTCAGCCTCAAATGCTGGTGGCCCCTGGGGCTCCCATGAGAACTCTGTCCCTTCAGACATTATTCCATGTCCACTTTGCAATCATTATCTAGGGCTAGAACTCTCCTCTCAGTTCAGATCTGCACTTCAAGCTTCCTTGGAGCCTACTACTGGGGCATCTCAAAAACCCCCAACAGAAACCCTCTACTCTCCTCCTCTTCCCACAGCTAAGGGTTCCACTCCGAGGGAAAGCTATTCCAGGGTATGGTTCCATGATCCATTTCTTTTTTTTTTTTAAACATTTATTTATTTATTTATTATGTATACAGTATTTGCTCTACATATATGCCCGGGCAGCAGATCTCAATGTAGATGGTTGTGAGCCACCATGTGGTTGCTGGGAATTGAACTCAGGACCTTTGGAAGAACACCCAGTGCTCTTAACTGCTGAGCCACCTCTCCAGCCCCCCATGATCCATTTCTACCACCAGAAATCTTGGTGTCATCCTGACCCTTGGAATGGGTCCTGCAACCAGTCAAACCGCAGACTGGATTGTGTCCACAGCCACCAACTGGATTGTGTTACACCCTTCCCAAAACAGTTTTCTGCTTGAATGTTTTTTTTTTTTTCTTTAGACAGCATCTCATACAGTCCAGGCTGGTATCAAACTTTCTTTTTTTTTTTTTTGGTTTTTCAAGACAGGGTTTCTTTGTGTAGCCCTGGCTGTCCTGGACTCATTTTGTAGACCAGGCTGGCCTCGAACTCGCAAAGATCCACCTGCCTCTGCCTCCCAAGTGCTGGGATTAAAGGCGTGCACCACCACCGCCCGGCTGGTATCAAACTTTCTATGTAGCCAACAGTGACCCTGAGCTGATACTCCTGCCTCCATTTCCCAAGTGCTGAGATCTCAGGTGTATACCACCAGGCTAGGTTAAGCAATGCTGAGGACCCTTACCCAGAGCTTCCTGCTTGCTACATAAGCCCTCTACAACCGTGCTGTATCCTCAGTCCTCATTTTCTGTTTGTTTGTGGTCACAGGGGATTAAACCCAGGGGCTCCAGCATGCTAGGCAATTGATCTACTAGTGAGCAATACCACAGCCATATTGTTTCACTTATTTTTATGTGTACTGTGTTTTGTCTGCACATATGTCTGCACACAACATGTGCGTAGTGCCCAAGGATGCTGGAAGAGGGTGCCGGAAGCCCTGGAACAGGTAGCTGTAAGCTGCCGCATGGGTTCTGGGAGTCAGAACCAGGTCCTTTAGAAGAGCCAACAGTGCTCTTAACTGCTGAGCCATCTCTCCTGTCCCCAGCCATAATATCTTTTTTTTTTTTTTTT
>CAJQZJ010000103.1:83748-151883 GCA_907164525.1 Lophiomys imhausi | reverse complement strand
CTCGAACTCACAAAGATCCGCCTGCCTCTGCCTCCCAAGTGCTGGGACTAAAGGCGTGCGCCACCACCGCCCGGCAAAACTTTTTTTTTTTTTTTTTGGTTTTTCGAGACAGGGTTTCTCTGTGTAGCCCTTGCTGTCCTGGACTCACTTTGTAGACCAGGATGGCCTCGAACTCACAAAGATCCGCCTGCCTCTGCCTCCCAAGTGCTGGGATTAAAGGCGTGCGCCACCACCGCCCTCAGCCATAATATCTTAATGTCTCAAACTGTCCAGACAAATAGTGAATCCTAAGTGTGACAATCTTACACACAGGTCGTGCTGGAAAGAGGGATGGGATCTCCTTCCTTCTGTCCTGTGATATTCTCTCTTCAGTTCTCAGCCTCTCGGTAGCCTTGGGTGTGTAAAGGAAAGGTTTCCTCCTCCCTTCCCTCAGCTGTGCTTCTCCTGTTCCCTTCTGGGCAATGCCTGTGCCTCCTCAAGTGTTCCAAGTGTTCTAGAATCATCCCTTCCCTGGGGGAAGCCCCTCCCCACCTTTCCAGCTGTGATGGCCCTTTCAAAAATGTGTAGGTGGCTGGGCATGGTAGCACATGCCTTTTTTTTTAAACATTATTTATTTATTTATTATGTATACAGTATTTGCTCTACATATATGCCCAGGCAGATCTCAATGTAGATGGCTGTGAGCCACCATGTGGTTGCTGGGAATTGAACTCAGGACCTTGGGAAGAACAGCCAGTGCTCTTAACCTCTGAACCACCTCTCCAGCCCGGTAGCACATGCCTTTAATGACAGCACACAGGAGGCAGAGGCAGGCCGATAATCTCTGTGAGTTTGAGGCCAACCTGCTCTACAAAGTGAGTCTAGGACAGCTAAGGCTACACAGAGAAACCCTGTCTCAAAAAACAACAACAACCACATCTACCCCCAACCAGGAGAGCTAACTTCAGCACCCTTATAACAGTTTTAAAGGGTTCTCTTTGATGGCTTCCTGTCTAGGCTGTTACTCTTTAAAGGAGTGTGAGGTGGAGTGGGGTGGTGGTAGGGTTGTCATGGAAGTCTTTTTTTTTTTTTTGGTTTTTTGAGACAGGGTTTCTCTGTGTATCCTTGACTGTCCTGGACTCACTTTGTAGACCAGGCTGGTCTCGAACTCACAGAGATTCGCCTGCCACTGCCTCCCGAGTGCTGGGATTAAAGGCGTGCGCCACCACGCCCGGCTACACAGAAGTCTTCTCAACTGTGAGTTTGCAGTCATCAATACCACTGTAAAAGTAGCTTCCTTGCCCTTTACGGTCAGCAGGAGCAGCGATCATGGACTTCCGCATGGTTTCTGAAGACAGCACATGGATTACAGACATTCACATGGCCTCCTGTGTCAGCACAGCAGTACCACGGACCTCACAGCATGGTCTCTGGAGAGACTTTGGCATCAACATGGCCTCTGGGGCATGGGCCTTGGGGAAGGGTCCCAGGCAGTAGTATGGTCCATGAACTTCAACTTAGCTTCAGGGGCAGCATAGACTGTGCACATCCAAATTACCTTCAGTGGTCACATGGGCCATGGGTCACATGAACAGTGCCTCCAGCTGCAGCAGGACCATGGTCCCCAACATGGCAATCTTGACCACAGACACTAACATGACCTTAAGTGTGGCTGGACCAAAATCTTTTTTCTGTTGTTTTTGGTTTGGTTTATCGAGAGGGTTTCTCTGTGCAGCAGTACAGGCTGTCTTAGAACATGCTTTGTAGACCAGGCTGGCCTCAAACTCACAGAGATCCTCCTGCCTCTGCTTCCTGAGTGTTGGGATTAAAGGCGTGCGCCACCACGCCTGGCTAAAATTTTCTTTTAAAAGATTATTTATTAGTTTATGTATGTGTGCCTGAATGCATGTACCATGTGTGCAGGTATTGTGCAGGTACCCTTGAAGGCAAGAAGAGTATATTGGTTCCCTGGAACTGGAGTTAAAGGTGGCTGTGAGTCACCATATGGGTGCTAGGAATCAAATCCAGGACCTCTGAAAGGACCTAGATTGTTGTTGTTGTTTTTTAGGCAGTATTTCTCTGTGTAGCCTTGGCTGTCCTGGACTCAATCTGTAGACCAGGCTGGCCTCACACTCACAGAGATCTTCCTGCCTCTACCTCCTGAGTGCTGGGATTTAAAGGCATGAGCCACCACGCTCAGCTAAGCTAAAATATTTTAAGTGTATTTGGGTACATAGTTTTTATGTTATTAATTGGTTGGTTTTTAATTTTTCAATTATAAAACTTTATTTTGTAATTTTTTCTTGCCTAGTGTGGCAGTACACACCTGTAATCCCAGAATTTAGAAGACAGAGAGAGGTAGAACTCTGTGAGTACAAGGCCTGCCTGGGTTATATAGTGAGTTCTAGGCTAGCCAGGACTTGTTTCAAAAAGGGGAGTAGTGGGGAAGATGGGTTGTAGATGTTCAACAGTTAGGAGTATTGAGGGTGTGGTGGCTTAGGAGTACTTAAGAGGAACAGGCAGGTGAATCTCTGAGTTCCAGGCCAGATTGGTCTACAAAGTGAATTCCAGGACAGCCAGAGCTACACTGAAAAACCATGTCTCAAAAAACCAAAAAAATTAAAAAAAAATAAAAGAGTACGGGCTGGAGAGATGGCTCAGTGATTCAGAGCACTGACTGCTCTTCCCAAGGACCCGGGTTCAAACTCCAGCAGTTCAGAGCTGTCTATAATTGCCGAATGTGGTGGTGCCATGCCTTTAATGCCAGCACTAGGGAGGCAGGTGGATCTCTGTGAGTTCAAGGCTAGTCTGGTCTATAAAGTGAGTCCAGGACAGCCAGGTATACACAGAGAAACCTTGTCTCGAAAAATCAAAACAAAACAAAACAAAAAAACTAACTAAATAAATAAAATAAATAAGCCAGGCGTGGTGGCACACATCTTTAATCTCAGCACTTGGGAAGCAGAGGCAGGCAGATTTCTGTGAGTTCAAGATTAACCCAGTCCACAACGTGAATCCAGGACATCCAGGGCTACACAGAGAAACCCTGTCTCAAAAAAACAAAAATAAATAAATAGTATTTGCTTCTCTTTCAGAGGACCTGGATTTGATTCCCAGCACCCATATGGTGAACTCACAGCCACCTTTAACTCAGCCTTGAGTTAAGATTTTTTTATTTTTTGCGTTTTTGTTTTGTGTTGTTTTGTTTTTGTTAACTCAGACGTTAAGAGCACTGGCTACTCTTCCTGAGGTCCTAAGTTCAATTCCCAGCAACCACATAGTGGTTCACAACCATCAATAATGTGATCTGATGCTCTCTTCTGGCCTGCAGGCATACATGCAGACAGAACATTGTATACCAAATAAATAACTAAATCTTTTTTTTTTAAATACTTATTACTTCAGGTTACATCTTCATCACAGTGCCCTCTTTCCACCCCTCCCAGTCCTGCCCTCCCACCCTCTACCCCCATCCCTTCCATCCCACTCCTCTGGAGTGGAGTGTCCCTACATAACAGTCCCTCTCCCCAGTTCAGCAGTCATATGAGGGCCAAGAGCCTCCTCATACACTGGGGGCCTACAAGGCAGCACCACTAGGGCAAAGTGTCTCATTGACAGGAAACAAAGTCTATGTTCATGTTCCCTTTGATGCATTGGTTGTAGTAAAGATATCCTGTACTATATAGGTAAATCCAACTATAAGTGAATAGATGCCATGTGCATCCTTCTGAGTCTGGGTTAGCTCACTCAGGATGTGCTTCTCTAGTTCCATCCATTAGGCTGCAAACTGCATGATTTCATTGTTTCTGATGGCTGAGTAATATTCCACTGGCTGCTTTTCCAGAGGTCATGAGTTCAATTTCTAGCACCCACATGGCGACTCACAACTGTCTCTAACTGTAATCCCATGGGATCCGGAGTCCTCTTTTGGTGTGCAGAATAACATGCAGACAAAACACTCATGTACATAAAATACATAAATAGACAGTTTGGTTTGTTTTGGTTGGTTTTCGGTTTTTCAAGACAGAGTTTCTTTGTGTAGTCCTGGCTGTCCTGGATTCACTTTGTAGACCAGGTTAGCCTACAACTCACAGAGGTCTACCTGCCTCTGCCTCCCAAGTGCTGGAATTAAAGGCGTACACCACCACCGCCCAGCTGTTTGTTTTGTTTTGTTTTGTTTTTTTTGAGACAGGGTTTCTCTGTGTAACAAGCCCTGGCTGCCCTGGACTCACTTTTTAGATCAGGCTGGGATTAAACGGGTCCTCCACCATGCCCAGCCCTAAATACCACTTTGAAAAACCTCCCTATTTTATGATCAACTCATGGTCAGCCCCCTGTGGGTTTTTAAAAATTATTTATTTATTATGTATACAGTGTTCTGTCTGCATGTATGCCTGCAGGCCAGAAGAGGGCACCAGATCTCAATATAGATGGTTGGGAGCCACCATGTGGTTGCTGGGAATTGAACTCAGGACCTCTGGAAGAGCAGCCACTGCTCCTAACTGCTGAGCCATCTCTCCAGCCCCTGTCTTATGATCAACTCGTGATTGTTGACTAATTTGGCTAAAGGTGGCTGTGCTTTTTCCAAAGCTTGCCTGGGCTTTTCAGTTTGAATGCTCCAATCATGTTGAAGGTTACCTAACCCACCCTGGAATTCCCCTAAAAGCCTTTAAAAAGAGCCTTTGAGCTCATCTCGGTGTTGCCAATCTGCCTAATTGGTGACCCCTGCATGCTGGAGTTCCGCAGAAAGTAAACATTCCTTGCTATTGTATGCTATCTGAGTTTGAGTGTCTTCTTCAGTGTGTTCTGGACCCTAAAGCCGGCATTCAGGAGGCAGAGGCAGGCAGATCTCTGTGAGTTCAAGGTCAGCCTGGTCTACAGAATGAGTTCCAGGATAGCCACAGCTCTGTTCCACAGAGAAACCCTGTCTGGAACAAAAAAATATATATATATATATATATATATATATAATGTATTTTTTTTTTTTTTTGGTTTTTCGAGACAGGGTTTCTCTGAATATCTCTGGCTGTCCTGGACTCGCTTTGTAGACCAGGCTGGCCTCGAACTCACAAAGATCCGCCTGCCTCTGCCTCCCAAGTGCTGGGATTAAAGGCGTGCGCCACCACCGCCCGGCCTATATAATGTATTTTTGAGCCCAGATAGTAGCAGATAGCAAAATAAACCTCCTTTCACTCATCACCTATATTAACATATTTATTTTTTTCTTTTCTTCTTGAGAGAGGGCCTCACTATGTAGCCTTGGATGTCTTAGAACTCACTATGTAGATCAGGCTAGTTCCAAACAGTGATCCTCTTGCCTCTGCCTCCCCTGAGGACTACTGCTATTAAGGTCACATGCTATCAGGTCCAGCATATTTATTATTTTTGCTGAAATATTTCAAGTGACTTATAATTTGTCACTAAATTACAGTGTACTAAAAAGTACACTAAAGTATAGTGTACTAAAAAAATACACTTTAGAAATTTTTCATACCATAATGTTCTGACTATACCTCAGGATCCTAACAATAATTCCTTAGTATCATCTAATGCCCTGCTTGTCTTCAAATTTATCTACTTTCCCCTACAATGTGATTTTTTTTCTTTTACATTCAGTTTGTTCTAAGGTCTAAACAAAAAAAGCAAGGTCTAAACACATGCCACATTTGGTGTCTCTCAAGCCTCAATTAAATCTAGAATAACTTTCCCCTACCACTCACTTGAATTGCTAAAATATTTTAAGTAAATTACAGACTTCATTTCCTACCTTACAGATTTCTTCAGTTGCTTCTTCGTGGTGGTGTTTATCCTGTGAAATTCACTCTACAGACTTGATTAGACTGAGGTTGACTGGACCCACAAAGAGAGCTCATGGTGACAGATCCCACAATGCTCTGTGCTGTTGTGCTGTGTCGGGGTGTCCTCAATGCCCAGGTTCTACCGTGAGTGATGACGTGTTGATCACTGGCTTGGCTGAGGACTGCCAACTCCTCACCTAGAAGTTGTTCTTTCTTCTTTTTTTTTTTTTTTTTTTCGAGACAGGGTTTCTCTGTGTAACTCTGGCTGTCCTGGACTCACTTTGTAGACCAGGCTGGCCTTGAACTCACAGAGATCCGCCTGCCTCTGCCTCCCCAGTGCTGGGATTAAAGGCTTGCGCCACCATGCCCGGCTTGTTCTTTCTTCTTCTAGGACCAACAAATAACCTATACAATCCTCCTGCCTCCCAAACTCTGGGATTGCAGGGCTGAAAAAACAAGCCCAGGTAGGTGTGACTTTTAAGATACTTGGACTGTACTCTCCGGGTATGGTGGCACATATGTGTAATCTTGGCACTTAGGGGACAGTGGCAAGAGGATTGTGTGAGTCTGAAGCTAGTCTGGGCAGCATAATAAGTTCAAGACTAGTCTCAAATACAAGCAACAAAAAAGAAAGCAGAAGCCTGGCAGTTATCTTCACACCTTTAATCCCAGCAACTCAGGAGGCAGAAACAGGCAGATCTCTGAGGTTGAGACTAGCCTGGTGTACAGAGTGAGTTCCAGGACAGCCAGACAACCGGTGCTACACCATGAAACCCAATCTCAAAAATAAATGAATAAATAAATAAGAAAAGAAATCTGTACTTTTTAGAAGCTGCAGGTCAGACTTGGAAGAGGGAGGGAGTCGTTCATGCAAGATGGCTTTGAAAGGGACCATTTGCCCGCTGTTCAGTTTGAATCTTGCTCTATGTGGAAGTTTGGCATGAGCCATTCGAGTTACCCTCCACTGGTTCTGTCTTATAGATGAGGAAATTGGTGGCTCTGATGTGCTCAGGCAGTCAGTGAGCGAGGCACTGACTTGGAAGGAGGAGCCTGGCTGAGGCAGAGGCCCAAGGCCCCCCACATCTTAGGTGGGAGGAAGAGACAAAGTCCTTGGAAGAGAAAATAATAAGCTTGTTCCCTTGCAGCTGCCCAGATGTCCCCAAGCCGCTCTCTTGAGAAATGGTGTTTATGACATGACAATGTCTGTAATTTGGCTTCTGGCAGGCCTGGATAATTAGCTTAAGTTATCCTTCATTGGCGTTTCATTCAAAGCATGGACACTCTTCCATTCATTCGAGGAGGCCTGTCCTCTGTGACAGTCACAGAAGGGACCCTGTGAACTTGGAGCTATTATGTCCTTTCTCAGTGGTGGAAGTTAGCCAGAGCGACTGAGGTTAGGGCCAGGTGAGTGAGTCAGTTGGGAGTACATGCCTGGGGGATGGGGCATTTGTAAACGTAAATTATAACCTATATTTATTAATAATTATTACCAACCTATCACTCCAACCAAACCTAACCCTGTAGAAAGGATACCAATCCAGAGGGCCTCAGGGGCAGGGCTGTTTGATGGCAACTTGGTGTGCAGTCTGTCTGCAGGTACAGCAGTTGTTCAGGGGTCACTTGAGTATCATGTCTCCTCACTTCAACTTGAGCTCAAAGCCTCCTAAATCAGCCTTGCTGGGGCCTCCTCATGGAACAGAGGCCACCTCCCACCTGCCTTCAAGGTCTCCTCAGCCTCAGGGCTCACCGGCTCAGGGCTCAGGCCACCGGCTCACGCAGCCAGGCCGCCTCAGCCGCTCAGCTTGGGGCCGGCTTCCTCAGTCATACCCCTTGGCAGGTCTGTCTCTGTGGTCTCCTCAGGGTCCATTCTGTGGCCTCAGAGCACTCCCGCCTCTTGCCTTGCTCGGTCGATCTGAGGGCCCATGGACTGCATCCTTGTGGCAGGGAGAAGGGAGATTCTATGGTGTTTGGTGGGCCGGATCAGACAGAGAGAAACTGGAGATGACTTTAAGGGCTCTGGCCAGGGATTCTAGGAAATGAGGTAGTAGCTTCAGGAAGGCCTGTGTGTGTCTGTGTGTAGCTCTGCTTGCTGCTGGGAAGGAGAAAGGGAGTCTGAAGAGGAGGCTAAGCGCAGGATGAAGTGCCACTCACTAACAGCTTAAGGGTCACCTCCATGGAGGACTGATGGGATTGTTCAAGAGTGAGGCTTAGAAGGACTTGAAAGAAGGGTTTCAGTAGGAGGGGGAGGAGTGAGAAGGGAATGGGGGCGGGGAATGATTCATGATTTACATGTGTGAAGCTGTCAGATAATGGGAAAAAACATAGGGAATGGAGAGATGGCTCAGCAGTTAAGAGCACTATTTGCTCTTGCAGAGGACATGGGTTCGGTTCCCAGCACCCACAGGATAGCTCACACTCTTCTGTAACTGCAGTCAGTTCCTGAGGATTTGATGTCCTCTTCTGGCCTCTGCAGGCACTAGGCATGTGGTGCATTTAGATATATGTGTGCAAAAAACTCACTCACATAAAATAAACATAAATCTCCCTCCGCCTCTAGACAAGGTTTCTCTGTGTAGCCGACTGTCCTGGAACTCATTCTGTAAACCAGCCTGGCCTGGAACTCGGAGATTCACTTACCTCTGCCCTTGCAGGGGTTAAAGGTGTGTGCTACCACCGCCTGGTAAAAATAATCTTTAAAGAGGAAGAGGAGATATAAAAATCACTGAAGACAGAAGTCACTTGGAGGCATAGCTTGAGGGCCTGGATGCAGAGAGCACATGGGGGTCTCACCAAGAACATCACCCGCTGAGCAGAGCTACCAGCAAAGCCATGGGGAAGCAGCCGTCTGAGTCCAGCATGCAGCCATGAAAACCTGGACAGGAGGGACATGCGCACCTCCAGGCTGCCCAGGGCATGAAGACAGAGGCTGGGAATTCCATCTTCCAGTCCTCTGTAAACATTTCTGGTAACTAGTACCTACAAGGCAGACTGGGGCTTCTGACATAAGCCAGTCTCCAAAGCTCCCCTCTTTTTGGTACTCATAGAGGAAGGGAAAGGATGGGAGTAGTCATAAATATACGGACAGTGGAGGTTCAGGAGAATGGGAGCACAGGAGTGTGTCGTCATTTTCATTGTTTTCATGGGCAGAAGCACCATATAAACACCCAGCACCGCATACAGCCGAGCATGGTAGTCCATGCCTGAATTTACAGCGCTGAGGAGGTGGAGGCTGGAGGTTAAAAAGTGAATTCAAAATCGGCCTTGACTACATGAGACCCTGTCTCAAAAAAAATCATCGTTGAGAGTGGGTCTCACTCTGTAGCCCAGGCTGGCCTGGAACTTGTAATTCTCATGCCTCAGCCTCCTAAGGGCTAGGATTATAAGCACCACCATGCCAGGCTTAGGGACAATGTTAAATAGAGTCCAGGAAGGTCTTGAAGGTAGGGATATGTTGAGAAACAGCCAGGAAGCCATTTGGCTGTAGCCCAGTGAGGTCAAAGTAGCAGGGACATGCCAGAGAGACTGGGGCAGCAGTTACATGAGACATTTGAGGTCCCTGTAGAACTCAGGCCTACTTCTGAGTATGGCAGGGATTGTATGATCATACTAAATATGGCATACAGTCACACAAACACACACATACATAAAAATAGATCTTGGGGAATTGGACCCCTGGAATTGGCATTACAGATGGTTGTGTGCCATGATATGGGTGCTGGGAACTGAACCTGGGTCCTCTAGTATGGCAGCAAGCACTCATAACCACTGAGCCATCTCTCTAGTCCATCTTATTTTTATTACATTTACTTATTTATGTATGTGTGTGTGTGTGTGAGTTTGGATTTCTTTGGAAACACAGTTGTGTTGAATGAATGTGTTCTTGGTTTTGGTCTCAAATATGGAATGTAGGGAGTTCTTTGTCTATCGTTGAAAAACAGACTTGTGGGGCTGGAGAGATGGCTCAGCGGTTAAGAGCACTGGCTGCTCTTCCAGAGGTCATGAGTTCAATTCCCAGCAACCACATGGTGGCTCACAACCATCTATAATGAAATCTGGTGCCCTCTTCTGGCCTGCAGATAAACCTGCAGACAGAACACTGTATAAATAATAAATAAATCTTTATGAGTTCGAGGCCAGCCTGGTCTACAAAGCGAGTCCAGGACAGCCAGAGATATTCAGAGAAACCCTGTCTCGAAAAACAAAAAATAAATAAATAAATAAATAAATAAATAAATAAATCTTAAAAAAAAAAAAAAACCAAAAACAAAAAGAAAAAAAATTAAAAAAAAAAGAAAAACAGACTTGTGAAAGATGGAAGAGAGAGCATGTTTTGCCAGCCAGAAACTGTCACCTGTGGGGAACATACTTACATCCTTTGATGGACAGATTCCTTGGAGAGCTTGTGATCTTGGTCAACAGGTAGTACCTTGTGCGGAGGGGATAAAATTGGCCAATAGAAAAGGATCTTTGGCCGGGCGGTGGTGGCGCACGCCTTTAATCCCAGCACTTGGGAGGCAGAGGCAGGCGGATCTTTGTGAGTTCGAGGCCAGCCTGGTCTACAAAGCGAGTCCAGGACAGCCAGAGATATTCAGAGAAACCCTGTCTCGAAAAACCAAAAAAAAAAAAAATAAAAAAAATAAAGGATCTTTGGGCTGGAGAGATGGCTCAGTGGTTAAGAGCACTGGCTGCTCTTCCAACGGACCCGGGTTCAAATCCCAGCACCCACATGGCAGTTCACAGCTGTCTGTAATTGGCAGACATGGTGGCGCACGCCTTTAATCCCAGCACTCAGGAGGCAGAGGCAGGGGGATCTCTGCAAGTTCAAGGCCAGCCTGGTCTACAAAGTGAGTCCAGGCCAGCCAGGGCTACACAGAGAAACCCTGTCTCAAAAAAACCAAAAACCAAAACAAAACAAAAAAAAACCCACAAAAAGCAAAAGAAAATATAGCTGTGTATGGTGCATGCCTTTAATCCTACCACTCAGAAGGCAGAGGCAGGTGGATCTTTCAGAGTTCAAGGATAGCCTGGTCTACAAAGTGAGTCCAGGACAGCCAGGCCTATTACACAGAGAAACCCAGTCTTGAAAAACCAATACAAAACCAAAACCAACCAAAAAAAAAGGACAAAAAAAAAAAAAAAAAGAAAAGAAAAAAGAAAAGCATCCTTGTGCATATTTGAAGGAGGTATAAAAAGGAGGCCACAGCCGGGCGGTGGTGGCTCACGCCTTTAATCCCAGCACTTGGGAGGCAGAGGCAGGCGGATCTTTGCGAGTTCGAGGCCAGCCTGGTCTACAAAGCGAGTCCAGGACAGCCAGAGCTGTTAAACAGAGAAACCCTGTCTCGAAAAACCAAAAAAAAAAAAAAAAAAGGAGGCCACAGAAACGAGGAGAGGCTTTTTGTTTGGGATGGCTTCTCATCGCTGCTTCACTTTGAAAGATTCCAGACAATGCTTTGCGAAAGTTTCCTGCTGCCAAGCCTTGCTGCAGATTGCGGCCCGCGTTGGACCAAGCCCAGGTTGGACCCCATTGGAAGCCACAAAAGCTGCTGCTTTTTTGAGTGTCCTTGCTGGTGCTGACTGCCATGTGCCGTGTTCCCATTGCTGAATGAATCTGTTCCAGTGTAGGTGGATTTGCCTGGACTGCTGGTGAGTTACCCCAGGCTGCCTCAGGACCTGCTACTCTTCATCTTCTGCCTATAATAGTATCCTTTCTCGGCTGTGAGTGGTGGCGCACGCCTTTAATCCCAGCACTCGGGAGGCAGAGGCAGCCGGATCTCTGTGAGTTCGAGGCCAGCCTGGTCTACAGCGCAAGTCCAGGACAGACAGGGATGTTACACAGAGAAACCCTGTCTTGGGGAAAAAAAAGTACGCATTCAGTGTGTGTAGTTAGACTTGTGCACTTGGAAGTCAGAAAATAACTTGTGGGAGTCTCAAGTTTAAGGAATTGGCTTTACACTGAGCCACCTAAGCAGCTCCTTTTGTGACTTTTCCCCCCTTGGAACAGAATCTCAAGCAACCTGGAACTCCTGATCCTCCTGTTTCTACCTCCCAAATGATAGATTACAGGAATGTGTCAATTTGAGATAAGATCCCATTTGATATTCTTGGCTGACCTAGTACTAACTACGAAGTCCAGGCTGGCCTTATTGTAGTCATCTTCCTTCTTCAGCCCAAGTGCTAGAATTACAGTTGTTTGGCATTTTTGTTGTTGTTGATGGTGTTTTTTTGCTCTGTTTTTTGGTTTTTGTTTTGATTATTTTTCGAGACAGGGTTTCTCCATGAAACAGCCCTGGCTGTCCTAGACTCACTGTATAGACCAGGCTGGCCTCGAACTCACAGAGATCCGCCTGCCTCTGCCTCCCGAGTGCTGGGATCAAAGGGGTGCACCACCACACCCAGCTGGCTCACTTCTCAGGCACTCATATGCACATGCCCAGGCATATCCATAATTAGTTTAAAAACCATCTTTTTTTTTGGTTTTTCGAGACAGGGTTTCTCTGTTTAGCCCTGGCTGTCCTGGACTCACTTTGTAGACCAGGCTGGCCTCGAACTCGCAAAGATCCGCCTGCCTCTGCCTCCCAAGTGCTGGGATTAAAGGCGTGCGCCACCACTGCCTGGCTTAAAAACCATCTTTAAACAACAATAAAGCTGGGTGTGGTGGCAAGTCGTTGTAATCCTGGCCCTGGGGAGATGGAGGCAGGTAGACCTTCGGGGCTCTTTGGCTGGACAGCCTAGCCTAGGCGGTGAGTTCCAGACCCTCCAGTCAGGCTGGTTGTGCAAGTCTGACAACCTGAGTCTGTTCTATAGAATCCACATGGTAGGAGAACTCTGACTCCCTTCCATTGTCCTTTGTCCCCAACATGCTTGCCCAGTGGCATTCTTGTACCCACATACATACAAAAATAAATTATAGGCTGGGCATGGTGGCACACGCCTTTAATCCCAGCACTCGGGAGGCAGAGGCAGTTGGATCTCTGTAAGTTCAAGGCCAGCCTGGTCTACAAAGTGAGTCCAGGACAGCCACGGCTACACAGAGAAACCCTGTCTTGAATATAGAGACACTGTCTGGTGGTTAGTTCCTGAGGAGGGATACTTGTGGTTGACTTTTGGCTTCTAAATTTACACATACACATATGTGTACACACACATAAACACCTATGCACACACCCCTACCAAGCTACTAAGTCAAAAAATCTTTCATTCCCATATTTGGCTTCCTCTTTTCTTTAGAGGAAGTCCTCCATCCCAAGCAAACCGCTACCTACTTGCTCTGACCTGCACCTCCCAGCCTCCCTCTTGTTCACAGACTTCACAGAGGCTTGTTGGACTTCCTCAGCCCCCTTTTTCTGTGGCACACTTAAAACTACTGCTGGGGGATCACTTCTCAGTCTTGGGTTCCCCGAACCCATTTCCTCTGAGGTCCTTCCTCCTTCTCTGGTTATGTCTCATGTTCCCTCCCTCTGTCCCCTTTTATTTTTTTGGTTTTTATTTTTTTGGTTTTCTGAGACAGGGTTTCTCTGTATAACAGCTCTGGCTGTCCTGGACTCGTTTTGTAGACCAGGCTGGCCTCGAACTCAAAGAGATCCGCCTGCCTCTGCCTCCCAAGTGCTGGGATTAAAGGCGTGCGCCACCACTGCCCGGCTAAGATGTGGAACTTTTTTTTTTTTTTTTTTTGGTTTTTTTCGAGACAGGGTTTCTCTGTGTATGCTTGGCTGTCCTGGACTCACTTTGTAGACCAGGCTGGCCTCGAACTCACAAAGATCCGCCTGCCTCTGCCTCCCAAGTACTGGGATTAAAGGCGTGCGCCACCACCGCCCGGCTATGTGGAACTTTTTTAACAATTGTAAGGCAATATGTGTGTATGACCCTTTTCTGGGATAGTGCACGAGGCCTCAAAGTCAGCAAGTTGCAACCTGAACTCATCAACTCTGCCAGTCTTGCCCCTCCACCCCTCCTTCCTTATGTTTCTATTTAAGGTGACCCAGGAGTCACTCCAGTCTATGACCACCAACTGCCAATCATCTTTCAATTCCACTGCCATAGTCTGGTGTAGTAGCGCATGGCTTTAATCTCAGCACTGTGAATTCAAGACCAGCTTGGTCTACAGAGCGAATTCCAGGACAGCCAGGGCTGCACAGGGAAACCCTGTCTCAAAACCCCCACCCCAAAAGAATGAAATTAATTTCACTGCCATGAAGCTCCAACCCTCCCCAATCCATGTTGTGCTTTCTCACTCCCTGATGTTCATTCATTCTCAGGTCCAGTGCTTGGGCCTAACCCAAAAAATCACTGCCCTGAGCCGGGCGGTGGTGGCTCACGCCTTTAATCCCAGCACTTGGGAGGCAGAGGCAGGCGGATCTTTGTGAGTTCAAGGCCAGCCTGGTCTACAAAGTGAGTCCAGGACAGCCAGGGCTACACAGAGAAACCCTGTCTCGAAAAAACCAAAAAAAAAAAAAAAATCACTGCCCTGGGACTGGGGACACCATCAGTTAATAAAGTGCCAGGGGACAATCAGGGGATGCATGAGGTCCCTGTTCCTCCTGAGCAAAGTGAGGCTGTACACTGACCTGTGTTTGTGCTGGTTTCAGTCTGAGACTGTGGCCCCCCTCATCTCTAGGCCACAGCTGATCTCAGAGAAGTTCTACAGCTCTTCATCCCTGCTTCCTCTGCCTCATCACAAGCTGTGTCCTTCTCCGAGGTGTGCCTCCCCTGTGCTGCATTAACACTGCACTCACCCCACAGGACTGGGCATTGAACCCAGGCACTTAATGTGTACTAGGCAGTCTTCCGATACTCACCTACGTCTCCAGCTCTTTTTTTTTTTTTTTTTTTTTGGTTTTTCGAGACAGGGTTTCTCTGTATAACAGCTCTGGCTGTCCTAGACTCACTTTGTAGACCAGGCTGGCCTCGAACTCACAGAGATCCGCCTACCTCTGCCTCCCAAGTGCTGGGATTAAAGGCGTGCGCCACCAACGCCCGGCTCCAGCTCTTTTTTTGACCTTTTAAAAGTTGTTTTTATTATTGGAGAGTGTGAACACACATTTCCGGGAAGTCCTGGAGTGCATGAAATAAGCTTCATCCTGGGAGCCTGGGCTTCCTGGTGCACACCTTTAAATCCCAGCACTTCAGAGGCAGAGACAGGCAGGCAGATCGCTGTGATTTCTAGGCCAGCCTGGTCTACAAAGAGAGTCCAGGACAGCCAGGGCTATTACATAGAGAAACCCTGGTATTGAAAAACCAATAAATAAACATAATCAAAAAAAAGATTCACCCTGGGTACACAATCTTCATCATCACACTATCTCCTCTGCCAGTTTAATTACTATTTTTTTGGAAATAACAGTCTTACCTTGTAGGCCTGGCTGGTTTGAATTTTACAAGTGCTGGGATTGTTAAGTGTGTACCACCCCTTGTGGCTTCTTCTTGCTTTCCTAGACACTCTAAGTTGTCCAGGCTGGCCTTGAATATTCTTTTTTTAGGTTGAGACAGGGTCCCTGGAACTCACTCTTTAGAACATGTTGGTCTTAAACTCAGAGATCTGCCTGTTTCTGCCTCCCAAGTGCTGGAGATAAAGATGGGTACCACTACTACCTGGCTTGGCCTTTATTTATTTTTTTTTGGTTTTTCAAGACAGGGTTTCTCTGTGCTGGGATTAAAGTTGCACGACACCATGCCAGGCGGCCTTTAATTTTCTACCTCTACTTTTTAAGTAGCTGAGGTACAGGTGTCCAGGCTTGTGAGGCTGCCTTGGCTCCTGGCACCTATTCTATCTATGGGCGCTTATCCTTGATTTCAAAATCTTTGCCTCCCAATTTGCCATTAGGGGTCCCCACTAATTCCTTTTGTTCCCCCTTTTCTTTTTGGTGTTTTCCCAGGCAGGGTCTTACTCTCCCCCAGGATAGCCTTGAACTCATAGTGATCCTCCTGCCTCAGCCTCCCCAGGTTACAAGTGTGTACCACCAAGCCTAGCCTATACAGATTCTCACTATCTTACCTCTCAATCTGTCAGCCTCTAGCATCAAAGTCTGGAATTTCCCAGGCTGAGTTGGTCAGGCCTGTTCCTTCTAGAATCCTTCCTTCTACTTCCTGATGGCTTCTGACCACCATCACCTCTGTCCTAAACATCCCTCTGTCTTCCATGACATGCACTCTCCTGCTTCTGGTGACAGCCTGTTTGTTCAGACAACATGGGATCTTTCCAGCTTAGGTCTTCCATAGATAGAGTCAGACTGGAACAGCTGAGTGTCTCCTGAGAGTTGCCACCTCTTGTACCACAGACACCTCGAGTGGGCATGCCCACGACTCTGTCATGCTGTTCCGATCTTGTTTGACTACTGAGTGTACCTTGGAGTCATCCCCTCTGCCTTGCCTTGCCCATTGGTCCTGGGCTATCCTGACCACCCTACCTTCTTCCCTCCCAGCCCCTCATTCTCTCTGCTCTGCTGGTGTGGGCTGAGGCCTCCCTCACCTTTCACCTCTTTAAACCATTCCACTCTAGCTCCCAGCACTATCCAAGTGTGTCCCTGGTGTTGAGCCACACATGGCCTAGGAGTTTATTGAATGTGCTAGATCCTTAGACTGGGTCTAGTGGTACAGGCCTACAATCCTAGCACTTAGGAAACTGAGGCAAGGGGACTGCTGTTGAGTTTGAGGCCACCCAGCCTGAGCTAGGGAGATCCCTTCTGGAAAACAAACAAACAAAGGAATCTGCATTTGAATAAAAGCTCCTGAGAGTTCACTTTTTGTTTGTTTTTGAGACAGGGCTTCTCTGTGTTGTCCTGGCTGTCCTGGACTCGCTTTGTAGACCAGGCTGGCCTTGAACTCACAGAGATCTGCCTGCCTCTACCTCTGAAGTACTGGGATTAAAGGCATTCACCGCCCGCCACCACCGTCTGGCCTCACATGGGTTTTAAAATTGAGAATTACAGTAGTATCTACCTCCTAACTTCTAGTCTCTATCCCAATTCTAAGAAACACCTGAGGGACAGTGGAGTGAGCATATACAGCCAACCACATCTTTTTCTTTCTTTTTTTTTTTTTTGGTAAAAACCTGCTAGCTCAGAGAGGTAACTATTCTCTGAACTATATACAATATATCCATTTACAAGTCTGACTCTACAACTAAACTACTATCTCTTTAGAAATCTCTTTTTGTGTTATTCTACCTAGCTAGTCTATCTTTCTATTGAGCTCCTCCAAATCCACGAGGGCTCCGTAGCTCTTTCCTAGAATTGTTTAACCTGTGTCCTGCCAGCTTTTTCTCTGTGGTTCCCGAAAGCCCAAAGAAAGGACCTCGATCTCTTACCTGAAGCTCCTTCCATGGAGGCTCTTCCAAGCCAAGAAAGAGAGAAAGCAGCCAACCACATCTTACCTAAAAGGTTCGCGGTCCTGGGTTCTATTCCTGGTTTGCACTCTTAGAAGGGGGATCTAATTATCAATATTATAGTTTGGCAAACCAAAGCTATTTGCATCTATTTGCTTATAAACCTTAAATGCTGTGTCTTTAACCGCTAAACTAGGCTTAAACTCAAACATTCTGACAAGACACTGAAGGACCCTTAATCTGATTGTTGCCTTACAGCCAAGCCAATTCCTTCTTGTCCTTACACCAGCTACGCTTGCTAAGAGGCAGCTGTCACAAAACACAACTTTAACCCACAGGTTTGGGGTCTTCTGTCTCTGTCACTCTGAGCATGCTGGGTTCTTGCCTGGAATCTCTTCTGCCCCTATCTGCCTTTGAACTCTTGGTCACTCACTCGGCCCTGCTCAGTCCTTCCCTGGCCTCATAAAAACGCTGATTTCCTCTTTAGAAGCAGAGCTGTTCACAGTACTCTCATACCCAAGCATCTGGAATGAGTGATTTCTCTGTATTGCTGTGACTCGCACCAGCCCGGGTGTTAGGAGTCCCTCTCTCTGCTAGCCCAGGAGTCACTGAAGTATTTGTTGAACTTTCTCAACTTCTGTCCTGACTGTAACTATCACAAGAGGGACCAACATGAGACTTCAGGAAGAAGTGGTTGCCCAGAGGAACATGACGGGCAAAGCCTACATCGGGTGGTCCCCAGGCTGCAAAGTTCCCTGGGAACAGTCACCAACCCACAGTGTTAAGTCCAAGGGGACTTCCAAGATTAAGTCACCCAACCAGTATGTCAGATAGTAACTGCTTTGCACGAGGCTATACTTGGGGCTAAAAGTCTCTAGGCTGAGACTAGATTCCAAGCAGCTCTGAAGTCGGCTGAGGAGACCCCATGAACTTTTCCCCTTCCTTCCCATGCTAACTCCCCAGGGAAAATAGCTGGTGCCCTGATGTGATCAAAGGTACTGCTTAGGCTCACTCGGTTTTTTAAGCACCTGCTAGGACTACGGGTTGGAGAAGGGGTTAAATAATTAATTATCTTCACTTTACAGTCTGGCAAACTAAAGCCATTTGCATCTACTTGCTTATGAATCCTAAGCGTTGTGCCTTCCTGCGAAAAATGTGTGAAGAGCACATGCTTAGGGCCACCGCGACAGCGATGGCTCGGGGCCGAGTAATGCCTGGGAAAGCCCCCGCTACCACGGTTCCCCTTCAGATGGGCCCCTGAGCATCTTGCACAGGGCCTGTGACTTGGGAAGGAATCAGCTGGCTCATCTCCCCTCCCCCACTGGATAGGTCATGGGCGGTCACAACCTTTGGTGGGAAATCACCCTTCCTTGTACCCTCACATCGACAGGCGACTTGCCCTTTCAATCCTCGGGCTGGTACTTTGGAGAAACTGAAAGTCCCAGTTATGGTATTCTAACCATTCATTGCCAGGAAATGACAGGGCTGGGGCTGGTAACTGAGACCAACTGGAACGCACCCTTCACAGCGCCAGCGTTCCCTCTACCCCATGTCAGGCCGGAATAACCCATCACCAGAAGCCTCTCTCTCACTCACTGGCTGGGCTACCTCCGGAGAGGCACTTAAACCTCCCCAAGCGTCCCCCACTCCAAGGTCAGCAGCTTCGCTTTGGGGGCTGGAAACAGTTCGTCAAGGAAACGCAAAACCGCCCGCGGCCACCCGGCGCAGTCCATCCTTCCAGCCCGGGTCTGTCTGTCTGCTAGCCCAGAGGAGAGAGGTCGCACCCCGGCCGCGGGGGACAGACGAAAGCAAACGTAGGGCAAAAAGCGAAACCGCCCGACACACTCTTCAGCCTCCCCCGCTCCGTTCCGGGAAGCCGCGAGCTAGACTTCGCGGAAGCGCGCCCCGCGGCAGGCGCCTGGGCCCGGGACCGCCCCAATCGCAGCCCGCAGCCCCGGCCGGGAGGTGCGGGGGCCGGCGCGGTCGGGCCCGAACAGCAGCGCGTCGCACGCTTCCGCCCCGCTCGGCTCCGGCGGCGGCCCAGGCGGCCCCACAATCCCCTTCTGGCTCCGGGGACGGGCGGGGCGGAGCGGGGCGGGGCGGGGCGTGCCGAGAGGGCGGAAATAATTTTCTGTTTCGCCCTCTCTGCCCCATTCCCTTTGCGGCGGGACGTGCGCGGCGGGCGGAGAAGCGGGAGCCGAACGCGCTGCGCTGCCTACACCGGCGCGCCTCGCCGGCGGGGCGAAAAAAAAGAACAACAGGGATTGAGCGCCTACTGTGTGTGTTAGGTCTGCGCCGAAGGTATCCTAGGCCCGCACCGCAGGGTAACGCCCCACTTATGGAGGGACCTGCTGAGCCCAAGAGTTGGAAGCTGCACGGCCAGAATGTGGGTGACGCCTAGAGTAGTGCTACGGAGAGAGCACTATAAACTTGAAGCACTTGTTGGTCGAGACCTGCTTCTGCTTGGTTCTTGTGGTTATGAACAAAGTTGGATGCTCAAGAAAAGGTTGGGAGCTGGAGAATGAGCCTGACGGCTCAGCCCCCACCCCGTACCTCCTGCGAACCCAGCCTAGCCTGCAGAGGGTTCCCCAGGACCACACGGGAACCCTTGCAACAGAGCCCGTGGAGAAGAGGCGGGCAGCTGAGCCCGCACAGGCTGGAGACAGTAGCAGTCATTGGAGAATACAAGGCAGGGTCCAAATCTTGGCTGTAGCTTTCTGGTTATGTGCTTTTGAGCAAGTCATTTAACTGGCGGGGACCTCAATCATTCCGTCCATAAAACGGAAGACGTTTCCACCCTTCTTAAATGATCCTCGGGAGATTAAACCGAATTACATTCCTAAGTCACTAAACGTGCATTGACCGTTCATCCCAGAAGCTTTGGGGACATGCTGGTCACGGGCTTGACTCAAGACTGGCTTTCCGTTCCCAAGTCCCCAATTCCTGGGCATAGAGACCAAGGGGTTGTGACCCTCGTCCAGCGAAACCCGAAACCGTGGCCACTTTGTAAGGGTCTCAGAGGCAAATACTCCAACATTTTTAAACTGGCGCGGAGTTAGGACAGACATTTTCGCGTTTCTCTTGCCGTTTTATTCTTGGTATTTGTTAGAAATCCCATGGAAGGTTTCTCCCCCGAGTGTTAACTTTTCGTATGAGCGAAGTTCACAATCTTAGTAGAAACAGTCTGAGGCGAGATCCTGGCCCACGACGGGTCCTGACTCAGAAGTTGCAAGTTACTACCGCAGGTCCACTTTTCCTAGACACCGTCTCATCCGTCCCGGCAGCCTCCAGGACTCGCAGGGTCCAAGGCTGAGCAGAGTTGGGGGGCTCCAGCCCAGAACTCAGCTTCACAAACCTCAAACTCCCGCCTCGCCAGGATTAAGGGAGTAAATCCCAGACGCCAGCGACCAGGTCAAGGACAAGTTCTCCCCCGCCCCGTTTCCCCCGTCCTGGGCGGGGACTCACCCCCTCCCTTCCGGGATGAAAGGTACTAAAGAGAAGCGGAGGGGGAGCTGCGGGCTCGGGCCCTTGATGTTCCGGTTGAACAGGTGCTAGTGAAAAGGAGGCGGACCCGGCGGAAGAGTGGGCCAGGGCAGTGCGCGGAAGGGGCAGCGGCCCCTCCACCCTCAATCCCCCTGCCCGCCTTCTCCTCTCGGATCCCTCTGCCCCTCCCCCTCAGGAAGTGTTCCCGGCCTAGAGGTCTTTGAAGTGTGGATGAAGGCCCCAGGGCTGCCTTCTCCCCTCTGCCACCCAACCTCCCGCCGAGGGGGTATTTGACCTTTGGTCCCCGTGGGGGCGTCGTCTTCCCCTTGCAGAGAGAGAGAGAGAGAGAGAGAGAGAGAGAGAGAGAGAGAGAGAGAAAAGGGGGATCAGATCTGGTTTTCTGTATCCCCGCCCAGGAGTCTGGGTGGGGGGGTCTTGGGTCGCCCTCCCCCAAACCTCAGACACAATTTCGGGAACTTTAATCCTTCGTAGTGCGGTTGTGGGCGCTATTGTGTTTGTGTGCATGCCCAGAAAGTCAGGCGTGATTCTGTTTGCAGGCGCCTCCAAAGTAGCGATCCCTTAACTCGCGTTAAATCTCGAGACACGCCTTGGGGCTGGAGGTGGAGTTAGATCTTTGAGAGATCAGGTGGTGGAGATTGGACGAAGGTGGGGTACCTCGGTGTACCCCTAGATGTTTTGAGATCTTGATAGTCATGACTTCAAAGAGAAGCTCCCGGAGGGCAGGAATATCTCTCTACTCTGGCGGCCAGCCGAAACTAGCATTCAACAAATATTTGTGCGGGGCGTGGTGGTGCACGCCTTTACTTTTAGCACTTGGGTTGCAGAGGCGGAATAAGGAGTTCAAGGTCATCCTTGACTGCACAGTGAGTTCGAGGCCAGCCAGACCTGAGAGCTGGTGATCCTGTCTCAAGTTAACAAAAACATTATTTATAGAGTAAGTAAAAGCTTATATGTGACATTGTCTACCCTCCAGAGAGGCCTCCAGGAACAGCACCATCCGAAGAGACCCCCTCCCATTTTACAAGAGCAAGCACAGGAGAGCGGTTCGCATCGCCCCTGGTTTTCATCTCCCCTAGGGCTGAAGAACACACTCAAGAGAAGGGTGGTGGGGACTGGAGACCCAAAGTGTGACCCCGAGGGGAGGGCTCGGGAACTACCCAACCGGGAGTCATAAAAGGGAAAAGAAAAGACGGGGAAAGCTGCACGGAGCGCACGAACGAAAAGCTCCCTACCAAGCCAGGCTTTGTTCCCTGAACCTAAGACTTTACCCGGCGGCGGGCGGGCGGACGGGCAGGCGGGCGGGTCGGGAGCGAGCGAGCGGAGGCGCGCGGCCATGGCTGCCGCGGCCGGGCAGGGGGGCCGGGGGGGCGGCGCGTGAGCGGGCGGGCGGGCGGGCGATCGCCCGCGATGTGCCACTCGGCGCCTCCCCCGCCGAGCCCGGGTTGCACGGCGGCCGGGTGGCCCCGGTAGCGAGCGAGCGGCGCGGAAGAGGAGCGCGGCGCGCGAGTCTCATTGTTGGGGGGGGCCCGTCGGGGCATGAGGGCGAGAGCACGGCGGGGGGGGCGGCCAGACAGAGCGAGCGAGGAGGAGGAGGAGGACGCCGAGGAGGAAGGAGGAGGCAAAGAAAAGAAGCGGCGGAGGCGGCGGAGGAGGGGGCGAGGAGGCGCGCGGCCCCCGCTCCCTCCCTCCCCCCGTGACCCCCGACCCCCGCCGGCCGGCCCCCAGCCCCAGCCCCGGAGGGAGCTCATGGGAGTATGAAGGAGATGGTAGGAGGCTGCTGCGTATGTTCGGACGAGAGGGGCTGGGCCGAGAACCCGCTGGTATACTGCGATGGGCACGCGTGTAGCGTGGCCGTCCACCAAGGTAAGGCTGGCTGGGCAGGGGGGACGGCCGGCGG
Organism: Lophiomys imhausi; assembly: GCA_907164525.1. Lineage (NCBI taxonomy): Eukaryota > Metazoa > Chordata > Mammalia > Rodentia > Muridae > Lophiomys > Lophiomys imhausi. Next base: position 129,385 of record CAJQZJ010000103.1, on the reverse strand, counting down.
GGGGCTGCGGGACCCCGGGGGCGGCGCGCGCACCGGGTGCCCTCGGCCGCGCCCTCCGAGCCCTCCTGGGGCGCGTGCCCCTCCCCCACCCACCTGAAGCGAAGGGCAGCGTGAGCTTCCCCCCCCAAGCCTGGTCCTCCAGGACCGGGTCAGGCATTGTTTTCTTGCCTATTGTTCCAGTCCCGCGCCCCCCACCCCAAGTTGAAGGAGTTTTGGGGAGAGTCCAGAGAGCAAGGAGTGAACTCCCCGAGCCCCGCACCGCCGATGTCGGGGCTGTCCCGGGAATGTTTACCTGCGATGGATGTCCCTCCCCCCCCCCGACCCGCCCGGTTTATTTTGGTTCCCGCTCCGGGAAGAAGAGGTCAAGGGGGGGTCATCCCCCTTCGCTTCCGGATGCGGGGAGGAGCGGAATTGGGAAGGGAGGAGAAGGGTCCCACGGGAGAAGGGACTCCTGAAATCCTCCCAGGAAGAGCTGAGGCTGGGAGAGCGGTTGTACAGGGGGCCGGGATGGAGGAGAGGGAGGTTTGGAGTTTCCCCCAGCAGCACATGGTTCGGGAGTTAACTCCTTAAGGAATCTTGCCGAGGGCGCAGACTGGCATCTCCGCTAGTCTGGCACAGGCAACCGGCCGCCCCCCCCCCTTCCTGAGCCAACGCTGAGTGCTGTGGCTGCGGGCTCTTCCCACCATTCTCCTCTGGGTACCTGCATGCACCTGCCCTCGGTTTTGACTTTTGACCTGTATCTGTGATAGAGGCAGAAGATGAGGTCCTTGGACCCCCGACTTCCTCGCCTTATCCCCTACTGGCCCTTTAAGAAGTGCCCCCCCCCCACATAACAACAAAACGTGTTACAATCATGACTGTTTCTTGTTATGATGCCGAGGGCACTCACTGGTCAGGGCAGAGACGGGAAACAGGTCCAGAAGAAAAGGGGGGGTGGGGGGGGTGAGGATGGAGGATCCTTGCAAGTTTAAGGTCAAGGATTCTTGTCAGACTTTTTGCCCGTTTGGAATGCTTGGTTATGTGACTGAAGGCTCGTTTTATGCTATTGAACATTTCTTGTGGTCCTGTTTCATAGTGACCCAGGGTCTGGGGAGCAGCCCCACCTACTGGACTGCTTTTAGTCCCGTGAGCCTCTTCCCTACCCCCAGTTACTCTGGGGGAAAAAGCAGTGGCTACCGGCTTTGCTCAGTGACTCTCCCCCCCCCCCTTAGCTTGCTATGGCATTGTCCAGGTGCCAACGGGACCCTGGTTCTGCAGGAAATGTGAATCTCAGGAGCGAGCCGCCAGGGTGGTGAGTTCAGACTCTGCTCTTTTCCTCTCCCCCATACCTGAGCATCTCCTTCAGGTTGAGCTAGGGTACCCTGAGGCTGGGGCAGGACTAAGCTTTGTCACTCAGGATTTCCTGTTTCCTGCCACCTATCACCAGCCCCATCTCTCCTCTGCTCATCACTTAGCTCTGCCCCACCTCCGTCTTGGGGGCTTTCTTTTTCTTTTCTTTTTTTTTTTTTTTTTTTTGATGTATGTGTGTGCGTTTTTGGAAACTTTTTATTATGAAAACTTTTCAAGGCTACAGCAGTAGAGGGACTACAATAATGAGCCCCAGGTTCTGCTTACTCAGTCTTCAGAGCAGTTATGAACTCATGGCGTCATCCCCAACCCAGATTTTATGTCCTCTTGGGGCCTTTTGGATGAGTTCAGGGAGGGCCCAGCTCAGCAGATTCCCCAACCCCTGTGCTCCTTACATTGGCAGAGGTGTGAGCTGTGCCCACACAAAGATGGGGCATTGAAGAGGACAGACAATGGAGGTGAGGGGGGCCCTGAACACCTGCTGAGGTCAGCCAGGCCCCCTGAGCAGGTGTGGGGTGGAGGCTGGCTTTCCCTGCTCCCATTGGTACAGGAAGGTTGTGGAAGCAGGGGACAGTCTCCAGCTTGGTGTTGGGCAGATGGGGTCTTACGCTTGCCATCCTGCTGAGGCTGATCCCCACACTGCCCCAGGCTGGGCCCACGTGGTGTGTGCCCTCTACATCCCGGAGGTGCAGTTTGCCAACGTGCTCACCATGGAGCCCATCGTGCTGCAGTACGTGCCTCATGATCGCTTCAACAAGGTCAGCGACCCCTTACTAGTCCCTTTCCCGGCCAGCAGTCCTGGGGTGCCACCATTATGCACTCTAGTACTCTTGGGGAACTCAGGCGATGGGTGGATACCTGCCACTGAGCTGTTTTCTGCGCAGACAGATGTGTTCTGTAACTCTGTAAGCTCCCTTAAAATAGCTCAGCCAGAAAGCAGCCTTTAGTTTGTAGTATGTTCCTAGGTCACGTTTTATTGAGTTTCTAATATGTGACAGACAGGTTCGGCAGACACCCAGTGCTTGCTGTTAGTCAAGACAGACGTGTAAGCAAGGCTTTCAGATAAAGGACCCCTAAGTGAGGTTTGCTTGGGTATAAAGTAGTCAGGGAAGGAGACAAGAAAGAACTAAGGACGGCTAGTCCCAGGTTCCATGAAAAACACATCGAATGCAGAGTCCAACGAGTGGGGTGGTGGGCAACATCAGGGAACTAGGCTGACATAGGTGTTGGCCTCTCCGACCCTACTAAGAACTGTGCTGTCTAATGTAGTGGCTGGCTACAAGAGGATGTGGAAATTGAAAATTGAATACTTGGGCTGGAGAGATGGCTTGGTGGTTAAGAGCACTTGCTGCTGTAGCAAAGAATCCAAGTTCAGTCCCTGGTGGCACCCACATGGCAGCTCGCAACCATGTTTACGCCTAATTCCAGGGAATCAATCCAGTGTCCTCTCTGGCCTCTGAGAGCACTAGGCACACAGTGTGGTACACATACATATGTGTAGCCAGATACTCACACATACAAAATAAAAGTAACCCTTTAAGTTAAACTCGGTTCATTTCCTCGCTCTTACCAGCTGCTTTTAAAGTGTTTGATGTTCCTGTCACTTGGTGGTTGCTGGCTTAGATTGTACAGGTTAGAGACCCCTTCTGTTCCTGCAGAGAATTCTGTTGCACACCACTGTCCTGGGTGGTGGGGGACAGGATGGAATTGAGGGGAGGCCAGAGGATCCCTCCGCAGGCAGGCAAGGTGGGGTTTCCTGGAGGAGGGGTCAATTGTGCTGTGCCCCACAGACTTGTTACATCTGTGAGGAACAGGGCCGGGAGAGCAAAGCCGCTTCGGGAGCCTGTATGACCTGTAACCGCCACGGATGTCGACAAGCATTTCACGTCACTTGGTGAGATTCCTGTGCCCACCTGCTCTGAGGTGTGTGGTGGCTACTGAGTGGGAGCGCCCCAACTACTGCCTTGTAAGAGATGGTGGAGACTCCATGTTTGTATCTTGGGTCTAGGAGGAAGGGGGTGGGTGCCACCGCTGTGGTTTATAGTCACACCTTTCTGATTCCCCTCTCCTCAGTGCCCAGATGGCAGGCCTGCTGTGTGAGGAAGAAGTGCTGGAGGTGGACAATGTCAAGTACTGTGGCTACTGTAAATACCACTTCAGCAAGATGGTGAGTACAGCCTGCCAGTGGGGGCGCTGGGCCTTGCTTGTGCCTGGGGCTGGGATATGGAAAGACCCCAGACTCCATCCCCCAGTCCCTGCCTTTCAGGAGTTCTCCCTGTGACAGGGAAGCAGCCTGAGGGGTGCAAATCAGAGCTGAATAAAGCAGTCCAGGCTAGGAGGAACCCTTCACGCCAGTCTTTAAGTGCTTAAGCTAGGTGGAATTAGAAGGACAGAGTTGGATAGCAGCTCTTACTGTGACAGTGGCTTTGCCACATTCATGACATGTCTTGACCCTACATGGTTCTCCCTCAGCCCCAAGTGTGCTACTACTGGTGCCTCATTTCACAGATACATAAATTAGGGTTCCCCAAGGTCTTACAGCTTGTCTCAACAGCAGATGGGTGGGAGTCAGAACACATAGTTTCATCAGAATACCCCTCAGGAACTGGCCATGCTGTGGGTAGACAGAGCCCTGAGTGAGAAGAAGCCTGTGTTGGTGGAGGGACGGGAGGGTGTCTGATGGGACCAGGCATGTAGTTAGTCTGAGGCTGAGCTTCAGCCCAAGGCTGTCATGGCTGCACAGACTTGTAGATTCCCTAGTCTGGGGTGTATCTGCAAGAGGTAGGCTGTAGCCAGGACTCTTGTGTCCAGGCCACAGCTTGGAGAGCTTGTAAGCCAGTGAATAACATCAGATTTCTGTTACAGGCAGGTTACTCTGGCATCAACCATAGAGCTTGCAGACAGCTGCAAGGACTGGGGTGGGTGACAGGGACAGGGGTGGATGCTGGAGTCACTATAGGTGGACTTATCTAAGCATGAGAATGGTTAAGAAGCAGAAAGTAAATGTAAAATAAGATCCAGGTTATAGCTAATCGTGGGGTTGGGAGAGGTAGATACCTGGGGGTTTTTGGAAGAGGGCAACTGGCCTGTAAGGTGAGCACACACCCTGGTTCACGCCAGACCATCTTGGTTTGTGCCTGTTGCCTTGGTGTAGCGATTTAATAGCCCCCTTCCCTTTTCAGCAGTGTCCTGGTTTGCTCATAAGTTACATGGTTGCCATGCTTTCAGAGTTTAATAGACTTAGGACAAGGTGAGGAGTTCTGTTGCATTTTCAGGTGGCACCAGGTAGAGACGTTCAGATTTGGTGGGAGTCCCCAGACAGATAGCAAGGGCAGTTGGAGGTGGCAGGGCTGAGACTGCTTCTGTGGGTGTCCAGAGTAGACTGGGAAAAAAGATCTAGAGCTTCATGAAGTCGGAGCAGCCAAGCTGATGGGCCTGGAGTAGTCAGTCCTGGGCTTTGGCAGTTGGTGACCTTAGGGAGCGGCAGTGAGCCTGGGATGGGTAAAGCTATCGTACCAGACGCCAGAAGACAAGCCCAGGAGGTAGTTTGATGTTCACTGCCCCGGCCCCCAGTTCAGGCAGCAGGTCTTCTGTACAGAGCTCTACTGATGGACAGAAGAGAAGAAGCAGGATGGAGGGAGGAGGATGTGATGGTTAGAGAGAAATGGGACTCCCAGGGAGCAAGGGCTTTCAGAGCGTCCTCTGTATACTCTTTGTTTGTTTTTTGTTTTTGTTTTTGAGACAGTTTCTCTGTGTAACAGCCTGGCTGTCCTGGCACTCACTCTGTAGACCAGACTGCCCTTGAACTCACAGAGATCCATCTGCCTCTGCCTCCACATTGTTGGGATTAAAGGCTTGTGCTGGGATTAAGGGCTTGCACTGCTACACCAGGCTTTGCATACTTTTTTTTTTTTTTTTGAGGGAAGGAGTTGGACATAGGCTGTGGTCCCATCTGCTTGAGACTGCTAGGGGAGCATTGTGGAGTGTAGAAGTGTTAGCAAGAGGTCCAGGTCCACCCCCAGGGTCCCTGTAATTTATTGGGGACTGAGGCTGGTCCGTTCCTGTTCTGAGCCTCCGTGGTTGGATCTGCACATTGGTTAAGACAGCTGGGGAAGCTCTAGGATTTCTAGGCTGACCGGAGTGTTGTGCGGGACACCCATGCCCTGCAACAGCAGAGGGCCTAGCCCTAGGACATGCGATCTTCAGGAACCTTCCCTAAGCTAATGGAAGGAAGATTTGGCAATTCCTCTCAATCTCTTTCCCTAGAAGACATCCCGGCACTCCAGCGGGGGAGGAGGAGGAGGAGGAGGAACAGCCACGGGAGGAGCAGGCAGTGGTGGAGGAGGCAGCAGCAGTGGAGGAGGAGGCGGCAGCGGTGGCACCAGCAGTGGTGGAGGTGGCACAGGGGGAAGCGGTGGTGGCAGCGGTGGCGGCAGCAGCAACAGCTTCCTTACTGGCAGGAGAAGCCGGTCAAGCTCTCCATCCACCCAGCAGGAGAAACACCCTACCCACCACGAGAAAGGCCAGAAGAAGGTGATATCCTGGTCTCTCTCACATACCTCTTTTCAGAAACTACCACCAGGGTCCCTGGGCCTTTCTCTAAGGCCATGGAGGCTAAAGAGTGGGACCTGGCATCTGTGTCTATGTATTGTCTTTTTCTCATGACATGACAGTGTCCCCAACCTCCAGTTTGTGGCTCTGCATGTTTGCATATATCTCCAGTCTGTCTCCTTGTCCCTCATGCCACTGAGTGCTCACTTTTGTTCAGTGTGTGTTCCAGGAGGGACACCCTTGTGAGTGCCTGCTCATGTGTGTGGCTCTCTGTCACTGGCACGATAATGGGACAGGCTATTTTTAGCAGGAGGGAGGATGGGGGAGGGGCTCTTGGCTCTCAGAGGATCTTGCCTGAGCCACTCTTGTCCAGCTGGAGTCTTCCATGCCTCTGTAAAGGGAGAGGACTCACTGAGCCCCACTCCTAAGAGAGTCTCAGTTCTTCACACCTACATGTCATGGTTAACCTCACAGGAAACCCCTGTGAATATCTGGGCACCTTTCCCTCCACAGAGTCGAAAGGACAAAGAACGCCTTAAACAGAAGCACAAGAAGCGGCCTGAGTCCCCCCCCCAGCATCCTCACCCCGCCTGTGGTTCCCCCTGCTGATAAGGTACCAACCATTGCTCATGCTTAGGTTGTGGGGCTAGGGTTAGGGTGAGCAGGGGCCTGGTACATCTCTCACAGCTCACGGTTAATGTCACCTCTGCCACCACTGCCCAGTTGAGCTTAGAAAGGGTCTCCTCTGCCCAGCAAGCCCTAACATCTTAAGGGTGAGGTGGGGTGCCTCCCTGTCTGCTAGCTGTCATGTGGGCACTTTGTCCAGGCAGAGAGCAGATGTATGCTCCTCAGAATTGTTTTCCATATTCTGGGGCCCAGCCCCGCAGGATTGGTGAAGATCTTCTCTACTGAACTCCTACCACCCAGAGGACATCTAGATCCCACTTTATGCTGGGTGGGAGTGGGACCATGCTTCTAACAATACTCTGAAATCCCTTTTCACTCCACCCTTCTCAGCAGGCCTATCTCTAGAAATGGGTAGCACCTGAATGAGCAACAGGCAGGCCCTACCCTAGGCCAGTGAGTGCTAATTAAGCCAGAGCAGACCCTGTGAGTCCCCTGGGAGGCTAGAGGAAGAAGAAGCACTCCCTCCTGTCCCATTACTGCTAGACACCACTGCTCCCTCAAACTGTTGGCAGGGCATTGGGCATCTTAGCGGGAGGCTCAGGTATCAGGTTTCCAGGGTGAGGTTGCTGTGGCAACTGCCCCAGTAACACTCTTTCTCCTCCTGCTTTGCTTCCCTGGGCTCACCTGGGAAAGCTGGTCCTACCTTTCCAGGAGCCTTCTGGCAGGCAGAAAGACCTGGGAGGTCCCCTAACAACTGGGTAACTCCTGGATGACATACTGTAGAATTTTGCCTATTCCCCCACACCCATCCCAACATTTAAGCTCCCCTTCCCCCAGCTCCTCTCCTCCATGGGTTTCTGAACCACATCTGGCTCCCTTCAGAACTCCAGCTGCTGAAGAGAACAAAGGAAGACAGAGACAAGGGCTCCGCCCAGGGAGGGGCAGCAGCACAGGGTGCCTCTCACTTCCCCACATTTGCTCCTTGAGCAGAATTTGAATACCTGGTATCCATGCAAAAGAAAACCCTCTTCCCTGGTACTTGAGAAAACAAATAAAGGCCAGACTGTCTTCAGAACCGGGGAACAGAAGGGACACTTGGGGAGGGCTCAGTTTATTCCTCAGGATAACCCAGTGTGGTAGATAGATAGGGATGCCTTATCACTTCCATTTAATAAGTGAACCAGAGACACAGAAGGTACAACATAATCTGTCTGAAAGCACATGGCTAGTGAATGGTACAGTTTTGAACCAAAGTAGTTGGGCTTTGAAAGGCTGTGTTCTTACCCAACACACAAAACTGTCTTTACTAGGTACCACCGTCAGACTCCTGTGTACAGAACCTCCACCATGTCTCTGGCATGGAGCTGCTCCTGACTCCCAGGAATGTACAGTCGGCCCCTAAGACAATGCACCTTAGCCAGGCCCAGAGGCTAAACAGCGTAGATAGATAGCATGGTGAGCAGGGCAGAGCCTCCAGGCTCACAGCTGTGCTCCTCTAATACTTCCCAACACCCTGCCCTCCCAGGTTACCGCACTTCAGACATGGGACAGTGTACTTCAGGGCAGCATGGCGCCTGAACACAAGGGCATGGTTCCCAGTGGCCTGAAAGTAAGATGGAGTGGGTCAGTTGCCTAGTGTGTTAGGGGAGGCTTCCTGGAGTGGGGACTTCCCAGCTGGATGTTGGAGGAGCAAAGACAGGCTGCCCGGTGGAAGGTTGGTATGCAGCAAGAGCTTACAGTGGTCAGAGATGGGCCAAAGCCAGGTGACTTGTGAGTGCTAATGCCTGGAGGGCCTAAGACCAGCCAGCGCTAGCCTTTAGGCCAGAGGCGTTTACCAGTGAGCCTTGAGTGAATAGGCCGGCCAGTGCAGATTGTGGATTGGTCTCTTTATTGGGTCCCAGTGCAAAGATGGACACCTTGTGTTCAGGGTATTCCCTAGAATTCCACAGCTGCCTCCCCATTTCCCTGTTGTAGAGCCTCCTGTGGGCTCCTTGCCTGGAAGTCCTTCAAAAAGGGTTCCCATCCAGTCCATGTCCTGTGCCTTCACCGTCACTCCTTAGTCAGGCTGTGCAGCTGACCTTGAGCCTCTTTCGTCTCTCCCTCAGGTCTCCTCAGCTTCCACTTCCTCTCACCATGAGGCCAGCACTCAGGAGACCACTGAGAGCAGCAGGGACTCAAAGGGGAAAAAGTCTTCCAGCCATAGCCTGAGTCATAAGGGGAAGAAACTGAGCAGTGGGAAAGGTGTGAGCAGTTTTACCTCTGCTTCCTCCTCCTCTTCCTCCTCCTCCTCCTCCTCTGGGGGTCCCTTTCAGCCAGCAGGTGAGTATGGGTGTCCTGGAGGAGCTGGGACCGAGCCTCTTGGCCTGTGCTGCTGTGGAAGGGTCTTTTCCTAGTGGTTTACACACATCTTGTTTTTACAAACTGATGGAGGGTAACGAGACAGGGAATCCCCCTAGTGGCTCATTTCTGATATGGACTCTCTACCCTTCCCTCTTTTCTTTTTTTCCTTTTTTAAGATTTATTTATGTATATGGGTGCTTTGCACACCAGAAGAGGGCATCAGATTCTGCTATAGACGAATTATGTCAGATCTCATTATAGATGGTTTTTGTATTGGATCCCATTGTAGGTGGTTATGAGCCACCATGTGGCTGCTGGGAATTGAACTCAGGTCCTCTGGAAGAGCAGCCAGTCCTCTTAACTGTTGAGCAATCTCTTCAGCCCCCACCCTTCCCTCTTATACCAGAGCTCCCCTTTCCTTACAGGCCCACCCCTCTAACCCTGCAGTACTGTCTCCTACTTTTGTGTCAAAAGGGCCATTTGAAAGCAGTATTGGTTCCGGAAACAGGCCTGTAATCCCAGCATTTGGGAGCTGCAGTATTGCCTGAATTTGAGGCCAAGCTGTGCTAATGTATGAGAACCCGTCCCTAGTCAGTGCTAACGTAACACTAATTTGCTCAGTTGGCTCAAGGTTGGGAGTTGCTTTCCTCCTGTTTTGTTTCTGGCAGGGACTGTCATCCTAGGACAAAGGTTGGGACACCAGGCTTCATTTCCTAGCTAGTGTTCTCTCTCACGCTGGTGGAAAGGAGGGAGGTGATCCAGCGGTCGGTCATTCCCCTCTTGCTGCAGGCTCTTCTCTGCAAAGCTCTCCTGACTTTGCAGCATTCCCCAAGCTGGAGCAGCCTGAGGAAGACAAGTACTCCAAGCCTGCAGCCCCCACTCCGCCAGCCCCTCTGTCACCCACGGGCCCTGAGCCCCCGAAGGCTGACCTCTTTGAACAGAAGGTGGTCTTCTCTGGCTTTGGGCCCATTATGCGCTTCTCCACTACCACATCCAGCTCCAGCCGGGCCCGAGCCCCCTCACCTGGAGACTATAAGTCTCCCCATGCTTCGGGGACTGGGACCTCAGCAGGCACCCATAAACGGATGCCTGCACTGAGTGCTACCCTTGGACCTGCTGAGGAGGTCCCTGAGACGGGCCTGAAGGAGAAGAAGCACAAAGCCAGCAAGAGGAGCCGACATGGGCCAGGCCGGCCCAAGGGTAGCCGAGGCAAGGAGGGTACTGCAGGCCCAACTGCCTCCCTCCCTTCGGCTCAGCTGGCTGGCTTTACTGCCACTGCTGCCTCACCCTTCTCCGGAGGCTCCCTGGTCAGCTCTGGCCTGGGGGGTCTGGCCTCCCGTACCTTTGGGCCTTCAGGAACCTTGCCCAGCTTGAGCTTGGAGTCCCCTCTGCTGGGAGCAGGTTAGTGACTCCTGTAGATAAAGGACATTCAGTATCTAGCCAGTCCTGTGAGCTTGCAGGGGTAAACAGTTAGGAAGGGGAAAGGTGTTTAGGTGGAGACTGCTCCAAAAGGCAGAATGGAGATGATCGTTACCCCTAATATGTTCCCTTAAATGTCTCCTGCATGAAGAGGTTGGGGTAGACACCAGCAGGACTTTCAGGGTTCTGATAGAGGAATAAGAAAAGCTAAGAATTTCCCAGACTAAGACAGTGTAGGAGACCAATTGGCAGAGCCCCAGGCATGCTGTTCCCTAAAGAGGGGGGCCTTCACCACTGACTAAAGAGGATTCTGGGTAGAAGGTGACCATAGGGTTTCCTCTGTGTCTTTGACTTTTAGGCATCTATACCAGTAATAAAGACCCCATCTCCCATGGAGGAGGGATGCTACGGGCTGTCTGCAGCACCCCACTCTCTTCCAGCATTCTGGGGCCCCCAGGGACCTCAGCCTTGCCCTGCCTCAGCCGTTCCCCATTCACCAGCACCCTCCCACCCTCTTCTGCTTCCATCTCCACCACTCAGGTGAGACCCTGTTTCTGGCTGCTTTCCTGGTCAGGTGGGGACAGAACTCCCCCTGTGGTCCTCTCTTCTCTGGCTACACCTCATTTCCTGCCACACAATGCAGCTGTATTCAGCAGTGCTAGATCTGAAGGAGAACATGCATGGAGTTAGTGTTTGTTTCCTCCCAACAGGTGTTTTCTCTGGCTGGCTCTACCTTCAGCCTCCCTTCTTCCCACATCTTTGGAACCCCCATGGGCACTGTTAACCCCCTCCTCACCCAAGCGGAGAGCAGCCACACAGGTATGCTGGTTCCTGCCCTTGTCCCTCCTTCTTCTGAAGGGTGTGACTGTATAAAGCATGGGTCCCCTCTCTCTGGTCGTTGCCTACTCTGCCTGAACAAATTCACTTAACATACTACAAACCATGGGACACCTTACAGGAAAACCAGTGCAGGGGCAGACATGCCAGTGCCACTCTATCACACAGAAGGGACATGACTTGTTCAAAGCAGCAGGTACGAAATGACAAAGCCAGTTCAGGTGCCAGCCTGATACACAGACCACACCACACCACCACCCAGGCCTCTTCCTGTGCAGTCAGAGTCAGGAGGTCACAGAGGTCCTGCCAGCTGGGCCACTTGCTCTCCAGGAATCTAGGAGTTAGGGGATGGGAGACAAGCTTCCCCACCTCCTTCCTAGAGTCTGTTCAGCCTCTGAGAGTTGTCAGCCTGGGTGTGGGGCTTAGCTGCAGGCTGCCAGTTCAGGTAAGCTTTTCAAAGAATGCAAATCTGACTTCAGTTTCAGGACTCAGTTGGGTAAGATCGGTATTTTCTCTAACCCAGAGCCATGGTTCTATGGCCAATGGTTTTCTCATCTGAGTTTATGAATATAAAAAGTTAAAGCTAATTATGATAATACAATGATTAAGGGCTTGCTTTGTGCTTGGTGAACCTTCAGCTAAACACTTCACTTCTGTGACCATTAATTCTCATAATAATTGCTGGAGAGAGTCTGGTTACCAACTCAGGGTCACACAGCTTGCTTGTGTCAGATTCAGTTGATTCAGGTTTGTCTTGACTTCAAATTCTGTAGCTGAGGATCAGGAAGGAGGTTCCCTGTAGAAAGGGGAAGAGAGCTTTCCTGAGGTGGGGGTTCCACACTTATCTCCTTGCCAGCATGAGCTACCAGGCTAGGATTGGGGGGTGCTGAGGAAGTGGGGGTCTGTGCTGAGGTCTTAGGAGCAGCACCCACTTTTCAAGGAGGGCCCTGAGGCACACAGTCCACCCTCCCCCCTGATCCTTGCCATCCCTTCTCCTTCCAAGAGCCAGACCTAGAGGACTGCAGCTTCCGGTGTCACGGGGCCTCCCCCCAAGAGAGTCTCTCTTCCATGTGAGGGAGGGTGCACCTTGGAGGAGGGAGGAATGGGTGGGGATGATGGGATTGGGACCTCCTGGTTGGGGGGGATTGGAATCAGCATCTTAGGTGAGCCTGAGCCTGTTTCTCCTCTGAACCCAGGTCTCCCATCAGTAGCCTCCCTGCACTCTTCGATCAGACTCTGCCCGCACCCTGTGGGGGTGGCCAGTCAGACTCCACAGCCCCTGGAACCACTAATATGGAGCAGCTGCTAGAGAAGCAGGGTGACGGAGAGGCTGGTGTCAACAGTGAGCAGGGGTGCTCAGGGATACCTGCCCTAGCCACCCCTCCCCCTTTCCCCAGGGCCTCAAGCCCCTTTGCTGGCCTTGCCAGTGGCCTCAGGGCTCATTGTAACCTTGCCTAAGTGGTGCTCTGGGCACCCTCTGTTCCTCATGGCCTCCTAACACAGATCTTAACTAAACCCCCTGGTTGTACCCCCTCTCGTCCATTTCTGTGGAGCATTAGGGCTCTCCCACAGTCCTCAGATCTCTGTATCTCAGACCCATGTCACTGGTAGCAGGAGCAGCCTCCCCAGGGAGATCTGGGTTGCCTTTTCCTTCCAGACCCTGGCCCTGCCACTGGCCCTGCCTCCTTGATGCATGCTCCACTAACCCAGGCTCCTCCTCTCTCTGAAGTTGTGGAGATGTTAAAGGCCCTGCATGCGCTACAGAAGGAAAACCAGCGGCTGCAGGAGCAGATCCTGAGCCTGACAGCCAAGAAGGAACGACTACAGATTCTCAATGTGCAGCTCTCCGTACCCTTCCCTGCCCTGCCTGCTGCCCTGCCAGCCACTAATGGCCCTGTCCTGGGGCCCTATGGACTGCTTCCTCAAGGTGAAGGGATCCAGTCCGGGCTAGGGTGAAGAAGAATTACTGCCTGGTAGCTTGGGCTGGCTCCATGGTAGCTCTTGTATTCCCTCCTTTAGCTGGCAGCAGTGACTCCTTGAGCACCAGCAAGAGTCCTCCGGGGAAGAACAGCCTTGGTCTAGACAATTCCCTGTCCACGTCTTCCGAGGTGGGCACTGCAGAGAGGGGACAGGAAGGGGGAGCTGCAGAGGTCCATTCGGTCTAGTTAACTACCCAGCAGCTGTTGGAGGCTGGCCAGGGAAGGAGGGATTGGCTGGAAAATTGGTTATCTTCTTAGTCATCATTTTAAAGAAGTAATATTATGAGATGCCTTCTTAATACATGGCACTGACTAAGCAGTCAGTGAATAAAGCAGACTCAGTCCTCCTGAAGATGGTCTGAGCCTAAGAAAACAACAAATAATTACAAAGGAGAAATAGAAAGACGAGCTCAATTAAGGGCTAAAAGAACATGAGGGAAGGCCATCTTGGGGAAGGAGTGTTACGCAGCATTTGTGAAGGGTTTATTACAGTGCCTCCTACAAACTAATCCCTGTGTAATTGGTGGTGGTTGGAATAGCACTTGCTATTGTTACGTTGTGGTTATTATTGGAATCAAACAGACTGGGTGCTTTTTTCCTCTGCCTCTTACTTAACTGTGACTTAGGGCAGTCATAATCATAAAAACATCAGTCGCGAGCTTGAAACTTAAAAGCATGAGTTTCTTTAGTCTTCATGGTGATCTTGTGGAATGGATATTACTGTCATTTATAGTTTATGAATATGTAAATTAAGGCAGAGAGGTTGAACCCAGGACTACCCAAGCCATTGAGTTGTGGGCATGGGAGCCTCTCATTCCAGTGAGAGTTCTGTTGCTTTCTTGGCTACGGAGTTCATTAAAGTCAATAGCTTTAGCTATAAAGTGGAAATAATAGGGTAGTACAGGTCAAGTACTAACCCTCGACCTGGTTCTCGAAGCATCATTGTTATTATCAGTTTGTTATTAAGCCAGAGAAACAAAGGGTGCTGGGCCCCGAAATTGGTCAGTAAACATGATCTATGAATACCTAGATCTTTGGCCTTTATCCCTGGGCCTTGCTGTTTCTCCAGAGTATCTGCAGGCTTAGGTGCCTTCGCTGTGGGAGAATGCTGGTGGGTACTGGGCTGGGAGCCAGAAGGGTCACATTGGCCTTCTGCCCTCTGACCTGTCCCCTTCCTCCTCCTCAGGACCCACACTCAGGCTGCCCGAGCCGCAGCAGCTCATCGCTGTCCTTCCACAGCACGCCCCCACCGCTGCCCCTGCTCCAGCAAAGCCCTGCTACTTTGCCCTTGACACTGCCTGGGGCCCCTGCCCCGCTCCCACCTCAGCCACAGAATGGACTGGGCCGGGCACCGGGAGCAGCGGGGCTAGGGACCATGCCCATGGCTGAGGGGCTGTTGGGTGGACTGGCAGGCAGCGGGAGTCTGCCCCTCAATGGGCTTCTGGGGGGGTTGAACGGGGCTGCTGCTCCCAACCCTGCCGGCTTGAGCCAGGCTGGAGGGGCCCCCACGCTTCAACTGCCAGGTTGCCTCAACAGGTGAGGGAAAGCTGAACCCTAAGAAAAGGGTGGGAGTCTGGATGTGGGAGGGATGACCCCCAGCACCCCTTGTTCCCTCAAAAGAAAAAAATGCCCTCTGGCCCTATAGGATTTATAGTCTTAGCAGTCTGTTGACCTCAGGGGCTCCCCAGAACTTTAGCCCTGGGTGTATTTGGGCAGTAGTCTATGGGACAAGATGTTAACCATGCCCCTGCTGGGGGTCTTCTGGACAGGTCGTCCATCTGCCTGGCCTGAGGGAGTCTGGGAGCCCCTGGGTGTGGGGTCTGCTTCTCTGCAGCTCCTCACCTGTGTTGTCCCTGCCTCAGCCTGACAGAGCAGCAGAGACACCTCCTGCAGCAGCAAGAGCAGCAACTGCAGCAGCTGCAGCATCTCCTGGCCTCTCCACAGCTGACCCCTGTGAGTGCCCCTCCCGTCATCCCCTGCCCAGCTCTACCCTAATAGTCTACCTCCAAGAATGCAGCCACTGAGGGAAGGGCTCCAAGCTGGTGGGATTGAACCTGTGAGGTTCTTGGGCAGTTAGGAGATGAGACTATTTTCAGAGCCTCCTGGTCGTTGGGCAAGGGCTGCTGGTGGGTCACATCGCAGTGAGAGTCTGGAGATGACAGGTCCAGGTGGGTCACATCGCAGTGAGAGTCTGGAGATGACTGACAGGTCCAGTAGCTGAGCTTTGCAGCCTTTGGCCAGTCTCAGGGTAAGGCGTCTGAGCAACATCTCAGGTCTGTCTCTTTCTTCTTTGGAGAGAAGCGGTTTCACCTATTAAAATGTGGGAATGAAGCTCAGTGTGGCTTGGTGGCACAGTAAGGCAAACAAACAACGGTTCCTTGTGTGTGGAGCTGTATGACTATAATCCAAGCTTTTTGGCAGATGAGGTGGGAGGATGGCTATGAGTTCAAGGTCAGCCTGGGCTACATAGTGAGTTTCAGTCTACCCAAAACTACAGAGTAAGACTCCTGCCTTAAAGAAATAAAACAGCCAGGCATGGTGGTGCAGGTCTTTAATCCCAGCCCTCAGGAGGGAGAGGCAGACAGGTCTCTGTGAGTTCAAGGCCAGCCTGGTGTACAGAGTGAGTCCAGGACAGCTAGGGCTACAGGAGAAACCCTGTCTCCAAACAAAAACAAAAAACCACACACAACCAAGGGGGAGGAACCCTGAACAATAAAAGCTGCACAGGTGAAGGCCCTGCTGAGGGGATGACCTGAGTCCCCCCATGAACCCATGCTGAGAGGGTAGAGCAGGCTTCCTGACCTACCTGCACTTGTACACCCTAACACACTAAATAAGTAAATGTAACTTCATTTAATTAGTTAATTATTTTTTTGTTTTGTTATTGTTGGGTTTTGGTTTTTTGTGTTTGGAGACTGTTTCTTTGTGTATCCTGGCTGTCCTGGACTCACTCTGTAGACCAGGCTGGCCTCAAACCTACAGAGATCCACCTGCCTCTGCTTCCCAAGTGCTGGGATTAAAGGTCTGTGCTACCACAAGGGTATTGTTGTTTTTTGTTTCTTTATTTGGAGACAGTGTTTCTCTCTGTAGCAGTACTGGCTGTCCTGGATTCACTCTGTAGACCAGGCTGACCTCAAACTCATAGGGATCTGCCTGCCTCTGCCTCCCGAGTCCTGGGATTAAAGGTATGCACCACTGTTCTTGGTAAACAAGGTTTCTCAAGATAAATTTTGACAAATTACTGTGTTTTTTTAAACTATTTGAAGATATTTTTAGTTTATTTCAATTGGTGCATAATAGTTGTACATGTTTACAGGAGACTATAATGTAGGCATGTATGCAACATATAATGATCAAATAAAAGAAACTAACATTCTCACCATCTCAAACAGGCATTGTTTGCTTTGGAAACAGCAAAATCCTTTCATATGACTGATCACCCCACTGTGTCATACATAGAACACAC
The DNA here is from genome assembly GCA_907164525.1 of Lophiomys imhausi. Lineage (NCBI taxonomy): Eukaryota > Metazoa > Chordata > Mammalia > Rodentia > Muridae > Lophiomys > Lophiomys imhausi. Next base: position 112,819 of record CAJQZJ010000103.1, on the reverse strand, counting down.
AAACTTCTTCCCTTATCTATTTGTTTCTTTGTTTTTTGTACCCAATCACCATTTCCATTCCCCATCCCCAACTTCTAGAAGCCGCTACTCTAGTCTCTACTTCTGTGAGATCAGCCTATACAGTTTCAATTACTCTGATTTTTGAGACACACAATGTTTTTGCCTATTTAGATGAAAATAAATCCCTTTTAAATTTATAGAAGAAAATAGTTGGTTGTGGTGGTTCATGCCTGTTATCTCAGCATTTAGGTAGAGGCAGGGGAATCAGGAGTTCAAGGTCATTCTCAGCTACAAATCAAGTTTGAGGCCACCCTGGGCTGAAAGAGACCCTGCCTCAAAAACAGATCAAAATTTTTTTGGTCCCCTGAGTTTTGTTTTTTCCTTTTTAAAAAAATTTCTTTTTAATTTTATGTGTATGTGCACCACCATGTGCAGTGCCCACAGAGGCCAAAAGAGGGCACTGTATCCCATGGAACTGGAGTTTTAGAGTGTTGAAAGCTACCCGGTACCTGGTAGGATTCAAACCCAGGTCCTCTTGGAAGATCCGTCTCTTTTGCCCATAAAACAGTTTTTTTCTTTGTTTTTGTTTTGTTTTGTTTTTTTGAGACAAGGTTTGTTTCTCTGTATAACAGCTCTGACTGTCCTAGACTCTCTTTGTAGACCAGGCTGTGTTTTTGTTTTTTGAGGCAGTATCTCACTAGCCCTGGTTAGCCTTGAACCTCCTGCCTCTCCCTTTGCCTCTTGAGTGCCACCACACCCAGCCCACAAACCAATTTTGATACCTATTTTAAAAACCTTTCAAACCAACTTTTGGAAGGAAAGAGAAGAGGGAGAGGGAGGAAGTGCTTGGAGATTGCTCTCCATTCACTGCTTTTCCATTTGGAGTGGCATTATGATTGTCTCAGGGACTGAGGACAGTGGGCAGGCCCAGAAATCTGCACTTGCCCTGGTACTCAGCCCACAGATGTTTACCTCCATGTGTAGTCATTTCCTGTCCAGATGGGACATGGAACCCCAGAGTGTGAAGGTAGAGACAGAACCTTGATTGTCTCCTTGTCATGGGCCTTATGGTTCCAGTGTGAGGGGCCCTGGTCTGGCAAGGCAGGCAGCCCTGGAGAGAGACAGCAGGGGCCTTCTGCCAATGAACAGTCTGTCGTCCTTGCAGGAGCACCAGACTGTGGTCTACCAGATGATCCAGCAGATTCAGCAGAAGCGGGAGCTGCAGCGGCTGCAGATGGCTGGGGGCTCCCAGCTGCCCATGGCCAGTCTACTGGCTGGAAGCTCCACCCCACTGCTGTCCACAGGCACCCCTGGCCTGCTGCCCACAGCATCAGCCCCACCCCTGCTGCCTGCTGGAGCCCTGGTGGCCCCTTCACTGGGCAGCAATACAAGTCTCATGGCAGCAGCCGCGGCAGCCGCAGCAGTGGCAGCAGCAGGCGGACCTCCAGTCCTCACTGCCCAGGCCAACCCCTTTCTTAGCCTGCCTGGGGCAGATGCTAGTGGGAGTGGTCCCAAAGGAGGGGTGAGTAATGGGGCCTGGTCTCTCCTATATTCTTGGGGGACAAGTAGAGGAGGGTGGTTACAGCCACATCATCAGATACATTTGTAGTGGGATGTGGCAGCAACCCCTAGGTCAACCAGGTAGCCTGTTGTAGACAGCAAGATCTCAACTCCCATGGGGTTCTCTTCAGAGAGAAGAGAGGCCACTGAGCAGGTACCAATGATGAAAGGGCCACTTAGAAAACAGCCTTCCAGCCAGGCATGGTGGCACTCACCTTTAATCCCAGCACTTGGGAGGCAGAGGAAGGTGGATCTCTCTGAGTTGGAGGCCAGCCTGGTCTACAAAGGGAGTCCAGGACTGCCAGGGCTACACAGAGAAACCCTGTCTCAAAACACCAAAAAAGAAAGAAAGAAAGAAAACAGCCTTCTAATAGGAGAAGTAAGTAGAAAAGACTTTCTGTGTTCAGCATTTAGAAAAAGATGACCAGATGGCCTGGGTGAACTGATGGGAAGACAGGCTTTTCTTTCTTGGAGGGCTAGCTTGGGCCTAAGAAGCCAGCTTTGGGTGCAGCAAGCTAGGCACTTACTCACTCCACACACTGTGCTCCAGGCAGAGGCCTGGCTGACTCCACAAGTAGCCTTTACCATCCTTGGGAGCTGTTCACAACTGAGTATTAACACAAGATGCCTTCAACACTCAAAGCCTTCCTTCCTGTCTTTCCAGACCGTTGACAAAGGAGCCTCAGCCAGCCAGGAAAAAGGCTAACTCTACCGTGCCTCTCCTGACCCCTACTTGGCTTGAGGGTCCTTGCCTGGAGTGGCTACCTGGGCCCAGACTCTGGATGGCCAGGCCCAGAGCCTGTGCTGATCCCCAGGGAGTATATATACCTGGAGTTCCAGGTGCTGAAGAGAGAGACTGGAGGGAGCCCTTCCACCTGGCCCATTCCCCCACTGCACTGGCTGCTTCAGGAGAAAGGACCAGGGGAGGACAGGCTCCAAGCCTACCTAGGAGCCCCGCATCCTCTGCAGATGCCTAGGGACCCCCAAAGAGCAAAGTAGGTCATGGCGTAAGAAGTGGAGGGTTGGTTGAACCTACCATGTAAACCAATCAGCACTTGAAAGGGGAAGGTAAAGGGTGGGTCTCTGGGCCCATCCTTGGAAACTCCTTATGGAAAAAGGGCTGGTCCCACTTGACCTTCAGTTTCTTCCCAGCATAAGGGATCCATCCCTTTGACTGTTTCTCATCATCCCTCCCCGCTGAGGGTCACAAGCTGAGCTTGGTAAAGCCTACAGATGTGGGGGGCTGAGGAAGGGCAGGATAGCACCTCTTGGGGCCCCATGATGGGGCTGGGCGAGGGTGGAAGTTCCTTGCTGTCCTTGGTGTCCTGCCCCTTTTTGCACTATTGGCTTGAGGAGTGATGAGGGTGGGGAGAGGGAGCTACCTGACTCCACAGAGCATGAGAGAGAGAGAGAGAGTTTGTGTGTGTGTGTGTGTGTGTGTGTGTGTGTGTGTGTGTGTGTGTTTTGGATGGTCACTGTCTAATCTGTCTGTCTGTCACCTCTTCCTCTGGACCTGGGGCAGCAAAGGGCAAGGACAGGAGCAGTGGTCAGCACCAGAGCAGGAACTCCTAGCTTTTGTACCCTCTACTCCCTCACCAACTCTGGTCCTTTTCCAGGACATGAATGGTTAACTTTCAGAAAAACAGAACAGTACTCCAGTATTGGAGAATTTCTGGGGGCTGGGAGCTCTGAATCAGGGTAATATCCTACCTTCCCTCCCCTGGACCCTAGTCCATCTCAGGGCCTCCTACCCCCACTGGTAGTTTGATCTTTCCTGGCACAAGAGATTAGGGGATGGGTAAAGTACCACTTCTTTTTAGCAAAAGTCTCCCTCTCAGAATTAGCTAGCCTGCCTCGCAAACCCTGCTTTCACCAGCTAGTAGAGCCACCTAAACTAACAGCTGTTCCCTTAACCCACCAGCTGTTTTCCAGGGTGTAGTTCTAAGTGGCAGAGTCATTCTCCCCAGGGCCACATAAAAAACGTTGAGAGGGATGTGGGGCACAGCCATGGAAGCCTGTGTTGCACTGGCTGGGACTGAGGATCTGTCACAGTTTTCCCTAACGCTCATATCTGTGGGTCTCTTTGCATGTGTGCATTTTTGGTGTGTTTCTGTTTAGGTTTTGTTGTTGGGGTTTTTCATTGCCTTTTTTTTATTAATAAAGAAAAGATGTGTATATTTTTGGCAGTGACAAATGTAGTGCAGATATATTTTTGCCTGTGCTGCTCAACTTTTTTGTTTCCTGATCTGGGAGATAATATTCCTATTGATAAGACTGTAAGATGTTAGGTCGGGCTGAGAACCTTCAGAGGCAAACTCTTTGGCACTTGGAAGGGTTTTTTGGGGGGCATTTGTGATGACCTCAGAAAAACTCACTTTTCTGCCGTTTTAATGTCAGAAAGAGATCATGTTCATCTTTTCAGTTCTTTAACTCCTGTCTACAAGCCGGTGACTCTTCAGATTCTTAGACTACTTCCTAGGCCCACACTTGCCCCGACCACCATTCAGAACCAAGTGGCCTCTGTTGTGGTGTCTGGGAAGGCTGTTGCATGCGAAGCAGGCGCTCTCAGTGCCCTGAACTACATGCTCCCTGGCTCCACTCACTGATCTTTGGAACATTGCTCTCTGCTTTCTCAAGCTTTTTTTCCTACTTTGGGCCATCATACCCTAGCAGGAAGTCGGGTTAGATTTGCTAAGAGCTCTGGGTAGCATGGATTGGTGCTGCTCCTTTTTTGGGGGGGCAAGGTGGGTGAATTTTTCAAGACAAGGTTTCTCTGTGTAACAGCCCTGACTGTCCTGGAACTCACTGTAGACCAGGCTGGCCTCGAACTCACAGATCTGCCTGTCTCTGCCTCCTGAGTGCTGGGATTAGAAGTGGTCAGGTGGTGCTGCTCCTTGTATTGAGACATGAGGGAGGTGGTGATACTTCTGGGGCAGCTTCACAGGAAGAATTGTGACTGTCCTTGAAAGGGAGCAAGGTACTGCAGGATGGTTTTTTTTTGTTTTTTTTTTTTTGGTTTTTCGAGACAGGGTTTCTCTGTGTATCCTTGGCTGTCCTGGACTCACTTTGTAGACCAGGCTGGCCTCGAACTCACAAAGATCCGCCTGCTTCTGCCTCCCAAGTGCTGGGATTAAAGGCGTGTGCCACCACCACCCGGCTTGCAGGATGGTTTTGAGGGCCTCACACCTTCCAGCGTTGGTCCTTTCTCCATCTTTGTTTTTCTTTTGAGACAAGGTCTGCTCTGTTATGTAGCCCTGGCTCTTCTGGAACTTGCTATATAGACCAGACTGGCCTCAAACTTAACAGAGATCTACCCGCCTCTGCCTCCCGAGTGCTGGTATTAAGGTGTGTGTACTGTGTTTGGCTTTGGTCCATCTTTTGATAAAGAGCTTAGTAGAGGGAGGGAAAGGATGCAGATTTAGGGCTGTCTCTGTAGGGGGGGGTAGGATGTGGTTTGCAGAGCGGAAGTGGAGTCTTAAGGATGCATGAGTGGGTCTTAATGTCACCACCCTCAGAAGGGATGATGAGCAGTCCATGCTGAGCCTGTGCCCACCGGGGGGTGGGGGGTGGGCAGGGGGCGGGGTCAAGGCTAGTGGATGTCAGCTAGAAGGGTCACTGAAGCTAGCTTTACAGGTGACTGCTCTAAGCTTAGGAGCGACAGGTACTCAGTGTGAGCAGTGGTGAGCCTTGGTGCCTGGCCTTCTGGTCATTCCTGTCCCACTATCTAGACTTTAGTTGCAGCTGGTTGGCTGGCCTGTCCCTGTGTGTGTGATGTGTGTGTGGTGGTTTGGTTGTGAGTGTAGGGTCATGACTGTGGCGAGAAGGTATCTATGTAGCACTGACTGTCTTAGCTCTGAGCTGATGAATCTTCTCCATAGACAATGACACTTTAAGGGTTGCCTTTAAAAAAAAAAAGTTGTATCTCCCATCTCCTCTCCCCCATCCCAGCTTGTGGGTTCCCTCTGAGGTTCCTGGGTCTACTGCTGCCCCTAGGTAGCCTGATCTTGAGGCTGGTGATCCCTTCCTCTTCCTGTGTTGAGACCCAGGGAGTGCCTACCCTAGACTCCTAGACAAATGAGGGGAGCCCAAAGAAAGGCTAACATCCATCTTTCCCAAACTGGAAATGCTGACAGTTTTCAGACACTGGCTCCCCCTGCTAGTTTCCCTCATCCTTAAGAGTGCAGTGGCCAGAGGGAAGAGCAGGCAGCTGGTTCCTAGGGAGAGGTGCCCAATAGGATGAAGGTAACTTCATCCAGATCCTTGAGGAAGGCAGGATCAGGGAGCCCCAGCTCTCTCCGGTCACTTCCTCCTGGGTTATAGGTGTGTCTAATTCCCACCAGACCACCTTGTCTTGACCTACTGAAGAGTTGGGGACTGAGGGCTGCCCTCTTTCTCCTGTGTTCCACTTTCTCCAGCCCCACTTGGGACTGGAGACTCGAACTCTGGCTCCCTTCCTTCCATCCCAGCCTGTTTCCATGTAGCAGACCCTTCCTAGGGGAGCAAGGAAGGGAAGCCACGGATTGCAAACCCAGGGGCTCGTCTTTTTTTCATTCTTTCTGAAACCTTTATATCCTCAGCCCAAGAGGCAGTGTTCCCCTGCGACCTCCAAGCCTGGAATTGTGCATAGCCTGGGTCCTGTATCTTTGTATAACGGATGTTATTTGTACGAAGGGCAGTTCGTAAACAGCACTTGTTCTTTTAATAAAAGAATGTTTTACTAAAAAAAAAAAAAAAGAAAAATCCAAAGAGACTTTGCTTTCTCTGGCTTCATTGAAGGGAGGGAGATGGGCTGCCATCTGTGGAGGCCTCTGTGAGGACAGGGTATGGTCAGGGACCCTCTTTTTCAAGTACTTAGAATAGTTCAAACTGGAGTGCACAGAACGAACAGTGCCAGTGGAGGCGCAGACACCCGATCCCGGCTGGGTGGCACATCCCCGTACTGCGAGTGCTCTTCAACGCACTGGGGCCAGGGCGGCACCTGCCGGCTCCCGGGCTGCTCGGCCCCGACTCCTCCCTCACGGGGCCGGGCGGTGTCTTCCGGGGGGCGGGGCGGAGAGGGCTGCGACGCGCGGAGCGGCCATGCGCGGCGTGGGGACGAGCCTGCACGCTGTGGTCATGCGCGGCGTCTCGGTGAGCGTCCCCCTCCCTGGTGACCCTGGGCCGTTCGGCCCCGCCTCCCCCGGTCAGGGTCAGGCTCCACCCTTCGGTCGCGCGTCCCCTCTGGGCAGTCTTCTTTCTGAGGGAGAGCCGTGTGGATGCCAGCATCTGCCGGGCCTCTTCTGTGACCCTTCTCCCAACTCTTCCATTGCTCCACCCACGCCCCCTTGGCCTGTGGTCTTTTCCTTCCTCGATGGGCTTCCGGCGTCTTCCCTTCTCCACTGATTTTATTTTTCTGTTTCCAAATCACATATGCCTGCCTGCCTTGTCGAAGCTGAGCCAGAGGCGGGAAATCTCCTCTTGGCTGGTGAGTACGCTCTCAGCACACAAATCCCCTCAGTTCCAGGGCTCAAGAGCTACATGAAAGACAGCCACAAGGACACCCCTGCTCCCAGCAGGCCCTAGGGAAAGTTTGGTGGACCAGAGGGCAGAAGGCTGAGTAGAGGACAGACACCCAGGGGTTGAAGGAAGTAACTGGACCCTGCAAACTCAAAAGTACTTCCATAACCCTGAGCTCGGTCTTCCCTGGCCATAGGCTCGATGGTTCCCCAAAGACCCAGCCAAGCCGGTGGTGGCACAGAAAACACCCATCAAGTTGGAGCTGGTTGCCGGGAAAACCTACAGGTGGTGTGTATGTGGCCGAAGCAAGAAGCAGGTGAGTTAGCTATTCCTGCTGCTTTTCACAGCAATTCTGTGACAATTCTGTGGTCTTACCACCCTAAGCAGGCCTGATCTTAGAAGCTAAACCGGGTTAGGCATTAGTACCTGGATGGGACATTCAACACACACACACACCTATCTCTTCTATTCCTCTGTTGCTTGGGGTCAGCATGGTATATCCTGGGAACTCAGGGTCCATCCACACTTCCTTTTTTTCTGTATATATCTGAGATACAATGGGGGCAGGGCTTGATAGCAAAAACCAGTTCACAGGCCAGGGTCACCAATGTCAGATGGACGGTTATCTGTGCACTTCCAGAAACATTCAAAGCAGCATAGAAGTGGACGATGGCCCTTGGGTAACTGCCACAGCTCTCTTCCTGGCTTCAGTTTTCTCTCCTTGCCGTTCTGCCTCCAGTGTGCACTTGTGGGCTCTAGCTCCAGGGCAGGACTTGTCTGTCCCTCTCCTTCCTCCTTCCAGGCAGCATCTCCACCCATGTCAGGCCTTGGACCTCACTCACCGCTGGGGATTCTGCCCAGTCTTCCCCAGCCTCCCTCCTCATCCTCTTTTTGCCTTGGACATGACTTCCTGCCTGCCTACCTGCCGCCTTCTGATGCCATCCCACCCAGCTGTGCAGGAGCTCTGCGCTGTGGCGGGAGCCTCACCCTTTCCTTCTGGAGAACTCTGGGCTGTTCCCCATGCTGTGTGGTTGTGATGAGAAACCAAGATCCCAAGGCTTACTTTGTTGTGGCCTTTGAACAGATATTCCAGAGGGTGGGGCAGTTTAGAGTGCATGCCAGCCAGAGGACTGTGGGTGGGGTAGGTGCATTCTCCCTCCATGCCCTTTAGGCCAGATGCTGGTTTTGACCACTACACTTCTCTGCTCCAAGTCTGCGCCTGTCCCCTCTGTGGGCCTCAGCCTTCACTGTCCTCCACTTTGGAGAGAGAGATTGTGTCATGTCAATAATGCTGCTACTCCAAGCAGGCAGTTTGTTGCCCACACCCTTGGTTGCTGTTTCCTGGAACCAGGCAAGAATGACCCCACCTTGGAAAGGCACTGGGGTGCTGGGCCCTCTCCCACCCTAAGAGTGTCACTTTTATGAGCCAGTGGGGATCCACTCAGCCATTGCAAAAATGAGGGTGAGAGTTGGGGTATAGCTCAGTGGATGGAACCTTTGTTGTACTTGAAGCCCCAGAGTCTAACCCCAGCACTGAATAAACAGGGTGTGGTCACACGCGTCTGGAGTCCTAGCACTAGGAAGGTGAACGCAGGACAGGAGTTCATGGTAGGCCTGGGTCACATGACAACTTGGGTGGCAAAATGCTTAATGGATAAAGGTGCTTGTCCCCACACCCTTGCTGACTTGTGTGATCCCCAGAGCCCACATGGCAAAAGGAGAAAACCAATTCCCCACAGTTGTTCTGTGACTTCCGTGTGTGGACACAATCACATGCACACCCACTAAACTTAAAAGCCAAAGAATAAAAAATGCTAACCATTTTTATTTAAAAGAATCATACATCTTTTGTTTTATTTACTTTTATATGCATTGGTGTTTTGCCTGCATGTATGTCTCTGTGTGTCAAATCTTAGAGTTGTAGACAGTTGTGAGCTGCCATGTGGGTGCTGGGATTTGAACCCCTGTCCTCTAGAAGAGCAGTCAGTGTCCTTAACCATTGAGCAACTGCTCCAGCCCCTTTTTTCAACTTTTTTTTTTTTTTTTTTCCTAGACAGGTTTTCTCTGTGCATCCCTGACTGTCTTGGACTCACTTTGTAGACCAGGCTGGCCTTGAACTAACAGAGATCCTCCTGCCTCTGCCTCACGAGTGCTGGGATTAAAGGCATGCAGCACCATGCCCAGGCTTTTTCAACCTTTTAATGTCATATAATATCTAGATGTATTAACATTGCCTCCACCTGAGCCATGGTTTCCCTTGCAAATTGTCCTGGCCTTCTGGGTCTCCCAAAGGTGAACAAGAAATACTTGTAATATTGTCCAGTGACATTATTCTCCTCATGACAGCCCCCTTTTGACTCCCACATTGCAGGGCTGGGGAAAATGATTTCTGTCAGCTCTCTTCCTACCTTACTCCGACTTCTCTCTCACCAGCCCTTCTGTGATGGTTCCCACTTCTTCCAACACACTGGCCTTTCCCCACTAAAGTTCAAGGCTCAAGAGACCCGCACAGTGGCTTTATGTACTTGCAAGGCCACTCAGCGACCCCCTTACTGCGATGGCACCCACAGGAGTGAGCAGGTACAGAAAGCAGAAGTGGGCTCCCCACTCTGAGGAGCCCTGTGGCTCCCAGCCTCCTACAGGCTTCCCTTCTGTGAAGGCAACAATGCAGAGCCATGGAAGACCATCCAAGGACCACGCCTGCTTATTAGCAGTGATTCCCCAAAATCCTGTATTCTCCTGAGAGCAAGCTCTGGTTCAGTACCTGGTAAAGCTGTCATTAAACAAACGAAGTCCACCTTCTCCCACGGTCCCTGTGGTCACTGGCAAGGCTCACATATCTCCTGCTAGAGGACAGAGGGTATCTGGTAATGAAAGGTGGGGAGTTTAGATCCACTCCAGTTAGCGAGGTCAGGCTGGGGAACTCCTCTCCTCCCTCTGCCCCAAGGAACCACAGGCTTAAGAGAGTATGCAGCATTTATTACAAAGCCAACAGATACAAATGACCCACGACAGGAGGGTACAGTCACAGGACATGGTGCAAACAGACCCACGGGCTTAGAACCTCACATACTGGGCCAATGCCTGGCCTCTTCCCCCCTCCCCCCAGATCTATGTACACTCAAGGGAAACCAGGTGGGCAAGGTCTGCCCCTAATAGGTGAGTAGAGTTGGGAGTCAGCTTACACTTTACTTTCTTGTGCTTCTAGATGCCTTTGTCCTGTCTCTGCTCAGCCTCAGCTGGGGACGAGGAAGGGGACTAGAGGGCTGTTGGCTTTCGGTAGTACTGGAGTCTGTGCTTGCCCACCCTGACCCTCCACTCTAGGCCCCCAGAGAATGTCACATCCAGTCTTGCTAGTATGGGTGCCTGGATCAGGGCAAGGCAGGAGGAAATAAAATGTTCACAATGCCAAAGTCACACACAGACTTTGTAGGGCCAGGGTCTCCCCAGGCCTGAACCTTCTCTTCCACAAGGTAAATGATGCAAAGGCCACACATAGGAGAAAATAAGGAAGAAAAAAAAGGGGTGGGGGGCAGGGAGGCAAAACTATCTATTCTTTTCACAAGGTTTCCACTGTCTGAGGAGGTGAGGGAAATGACTTCTCCATGACCACTTGATCCTCTCAGCCAGACACAAACTGCACTTGTAAAAGGCACTGTCTTAGCAATTCTCTGGACATTCAACAGTGGGGGGCTTGGACAAGGGTGGGGAGCAGCAGCCAAGATGGACCTCATATCTAGTCAGTCAGGGCTAGGAGACCCAACATGCCCTTTGCCCTGGGAAGCAGAAGGGACACAGAGGGGGGCTTTAATACTTCCAATGGCCCCTTAAGACCACCAAGTACCCCCTCCCCAGAAGAGCAAAGCAAACTACAGAAGACCCCCTAGAACTGAACACCCCCACCCATACACACACACACACACACACACACACACACAGTTTGTTTCCTGTGGCATTTAAATTAATCTGGTTGGTCCATAGAAAATAAGTATGTATATTTGGTTTTTCCTATGTACATATATATATATATTTATATATATATATAGATAGATTTATTTATAAAACCCACCTCCCACTCTGAAGATGGGAGGAACCAGGGAAAGTCAAAGGTGGAAAAAGGGCCCAGAAAAAGTAAAAAGGAGGGGAAAGGTGGCTGCTGATGGATAGGGTCCCTTTCCTCAAGTTAAGGGGGGCAAGGAGCTCCATTAACAGTCATCTTACGCCCCCTGCTGGTGGAGGAGGGTGTTTGCAGGCAGTTCGAAGTGCCCCCGTTGGTAGCTGTGGTGGTCCCACTGGCAGTCGAAGGTGGAGTGGGGGAGGTAGGGTGGGTGGCGGCTGGGGGGCCGTGGGAGCTGGGAGAACCATGGGATGGGGTCGCAGGGCTGGGCAAGGAGGAGGAGGTGGCCGGAAGAGTGGCAGGGCTGGGAGCCTTGTCGCTGACTGACTCACACTCTGATGCCCCGCTGGTGTTGGTGCCCTCTGAGGGAGTGGGCACTGTGGGCAGGGTGAGCCGCTTGCAGGCTGGCTGGACACGGTACTTGAGGGGAAGAGGCCCATTCTGTGGTGAGAAGGAAGAGGCCAGCAGTAAGAAAAGAGAGTGTCAGAAGAAAGAGGAGCAAAGGGGAGGTCTGAGCCTTGAAGAGGGGAGGCTCTGCAGAGCTAAGAGATAAAGCCAAACAGAAAACAGAGATACAGACCCAGTGAAGAAGAGTGTCAGAGACTGGGGTGGAGTTGGGGGTAAGGGAGGAAGATCATGGAACGCAGGAGGCATCATACTTTGCTGTAACCACCCTACTGCTGACTCCAAATCTGGGTGGTAATAACCAGGGATAAGTGGTAGGTATGTATGTCAGTAATCTCAGCCCCGGGAGGCTGCGGCAGGGTGACTGCTGTGAATTCAAGGCCAGCCTGGACTCCATACCAAGTGTGAGGCCAGCCAAGGAAAGACACTGTCTCAAACAAAAGAAATGGCCTAGAGCTGACATAGTATGATAAGCCACCAGGGCCAGGCCTGGCTCCAGAGACAAGGGATATATGACATATGAGGGTGTCTCTTGTCACAGTGGACTGCCCAACCCTGTGCCACCTGCTCACAGGCTCACCCTCCTCCAGGGGTAGATATAGGCGATATCCATGAGGGTGTAGTATTCCTTCAGGGGCTCATCTTCATAGAGGATCTCCACCTGCAAAGAGGGAATGCCACCATGGGGCCTGGCCGCCAGGGCTGGGAGTCCTGGGAAAGGTGATTGTAGGAGGCCTCTCCTTACTGTACATGTGACTTCCCTTCCAGAATTGCCCCAAGTCCCCGAAGAACCACTGGTGGGGAGAGGGAACTCTTCTCTCTCTTGGTCGCCTAGAGAGCCAGCAAACCCAAGGGGTCCCGGCTCTTGCCTGTGCCCCTAAGGGAACCACAGGAGCAGCTCTTGATACCACTCCCCCCCATGCAGCTGACCTAGCTTTCCCCCTCCAACACCCCCTCCCCATTTCCTGGTCGTTGCTCATCATCCCTGCCTCCTTCCTTTAGATGAGATGAAATGCCGACGGGACTTCTATGCGGCCTACCCCATGACGGAGGGTGAGTGTGTCCACTCCGAACCCACAAGCATGTTCTGGTTCCTGAAGCACTTGGAGTGCCGAGGGCATCCCAGCTATGAGGGCTGAGTGGACCAGCTTTGGCCCCCACTGGCCCTCACACCTCCAGCAGACCTTCCTGCTAGAGAGTGCTGTCCAGAGGGGGCAGGGCTCGGGCTCAGCCTCTGAGCTACCCACTCCCCCATTCCCTAGGTCCTCAGTCCCTTGCTCTATCTCTGACCAACCCCTCTGAGCTGTCTCCCTCTGCAGTCCCCAACGGCTCAAACGAGGACCGAGGCGAGGTACTGTCCCCCTACCCAAGTGTAGGCTAAGCGAAGCCTTCGCGGGAGCAGTGCCTGGGAACTTGTCAAAGAAGCAGGGTCAAATGCATCAGAGACCTCTAAGGGAACCAGGGTTCAACGGGGTTTACTAGTCTATGTCCTAGAGTTTCCTGGCCCCATGGAAGGCTTGGCATTATTTGCACAAACACCTCCCTGGTCCTAGGCCCTCTTGCATGCCAACTACAACAATTACAGACTCTTATCTGAAACAGCCGGGCTAGGCTACCTGTTCCTGCAGGCCCAGCTATGTAACTATGGAATGGCTGGGATTGCCCACCAACCAGACACACGAACACACTGCTGTCTGAGATGGCACAGGCATTCACCTTGTACTTGCTGGGCACATCCATTTTGTTGCGGAGGAACTTTGCGAGGTGCATAACAGTCATGGCTGCTGGGCATCGCAGGAAGCGCACCCCTGTCTGGGGGAAGAGGTCCCAGTGAGAAGGTCTATACCCTGGCACACTCAGCCCACAGCTTGTCCCTGGAGAAGCCCCGAGACTCACCTTCTCCTTGTCCCCGTCCCCATTCTCCACGAGGCTCTTCTTCTCCTCTCGGTCCCTGGAGGGGAGATAAAGAGACACTAAAGACTATAGAGTTGCTGGACCAAATGCACTTGTGTGATGGGGTCTTGGAGAACATGCCAGGGTGGAAAACAGACCTCAGTTGAACTTGCCTGACTCCTTCGTAGAACTCAATGGAAAGACTGACAATCTCATCGTCACCCAGAGCTCCCTTCTCCTGCTCGAGGACCTCGCCTCGGTCCTCGTTTGAGCCGTTGGGGACTGCAGAGGGAGACAGCTCAGAGGGGTTGGTCAGAGATAGAGCAAGGGACTGAGGACCTAGGGAATGGGGGAGTGGGTAGCTCAGAGGCTGAGCCCGAGCCCTGCCCCCTCTGGACAGCACTCTCTAGCAGGAAGGTCTGCTGGAGAGGTGTGAGGGCCAGTGGGAGCCAAAGCTGGTCCACTCAGCCCTCACAGCTGGGATGCCCTCGGCACTCCAAGTGCTTCAGGAACCAGAACATGCTTGTGGGTTCGGAGTGGACACACTCACCCTCTGTCATGGGGTAGGCCGCATAGAAGTCCCGTCGGCGTTTCATCTCATCTAAAGGAAGGAGGCAGGGATGATGAGCAACAACCAGGAAATGGGGTGGGGGGGTGTTGGATGGGGAAAGTGAACAGGGCAACACAGGGGCTCACGATACCTTTAAAAAGCCCAGGCACCAACTTGTAGACAATGTCCTGGAGGGTTTTGTCTGATCTAGGGAAGAATGTACATGAACATTGGCACACAGCGCCTTCACCTCTCTGAGAATCAGGAATCAGCTTTGCACCCCTTCTTCAGACCCAGCACCCAGGCATGCAGGTTCCCGGTCTGGCATTTCTTAGCTTAGGTTAAACTGGAAGCTACTGGGAGGCAGGGTAAGGGGACAGAAGCCCACCTGATGCTCAGCAGTGGCCGGGTTTTATGGACCTGGACATCACACATGGGACAGTATTTGTTGGTCTCCAAGTAGCGCACGATGCAGGTTTTGCAGACTTGGAGTGTGGACAGAGAAAGGACAGTCAGCACCCCTTCCTGCCCAGGGCTGTGCTTACATTCAGCCTTCTCTTCCTAGTAGGTCTTCTCACAGGCCCAACAGAGCAATGTGCATTCACACATCTGGCCTGCTGTGCCTTTTCCAGCCTTAGGGGAGGACGGGCCCTATATATGTGAGACAGGATGGTGTCCTACCTAACATCTAAGGTGCACCAAGCCCTAGGCTCCTCAGAGCCAGCCTGGTAAGACACCTCACCTGTCCTAGATCTCTTGTAACCAATCTCACACCACAAATGAGTGACCCCTGAATCTAACGGGTCAAACGTCAGCCAGAGATATCAAAGTGGGAGGTTTCTGATGCTGTCTCAGGAATAAACTTCTGGGCCCAGGACTACCCTCCCAATTTGACCCTTCTTGGCAGTCTCTCAGTGATCCAGGGTCTGAGCTCCAGGGCAGCAAAGGATGTCTTCCAGTTTCCCTAGGCAGTGTCCCCAAGCTGAGCACCCTGTACTCAACTCACAGGAATGTAGGCACTCCACAATGGTGGTGGCATCGATGAAATAGCCCCCACAGAGGGCACACATGAGGTGAGGGTTCAGCTCCGTGATTTTAATCCGTGTGGTCCGATGCATGATGCCGGGGTCAGGACCCAAGAGACTTGGGAAACGTCACCCTGGGAAACAGAAATGGGATCAGAAACCCAGTGGCGCACACCTTTAATCCCTGAACTCCGGAGGCAGAGACAGACGGATCTCTGAGTTTGAAGCCAGCCTGGTCTACAAAGTGAGTTCCAGGACAGCCAGGGCTACATAGAGAGAAACCCTGTCTCAAAAAAGAAAAAGAAAAAAAGAAACCCAGCCACACTCAGCTAATTCCCCACACTACTTCCTCCTGAACCCAAAGCCCTTTTCCTTCTCTGTCAGATGTGGAACTGGGTACATGTTTGAAGCTGACTGCTTCTCTGCGTGTTTACTGGGTGCTAGGGGCTCAGGAGGCTTCTGCAGCCTTGAGAAACAAGGCCATATACCACTTCAGAAGCAGCAGGAGAGACTGAAGTCAGACCATAAGAAACAAAATGTGACTCTTGAGATGGATGTGGAAGGGCAAGGAAAAGGTAGATAACAGTGCTTTTAAAGATCTCCCTGGGACCTGTGGGCCTGGGCAGGTAAAGGTACAGCCAAGCCTGGTGACCCACATGGTGGAAGGAGAGAACGATGACTGAAAGTTGTCTTTTGACTAACTTGTGCACGTGCGTGCACACACACACACACACACACACACACACACACACACACACACAGAATAAATACAATAAAAAATTTTAACAACATTCCCGATTCTAACCCATTTTCATTCAAGCGGTCAAATACTTACCAAGTACACTAAGAACTATGAGAAAGTGTCTGGACAACTCAACTCACAGTCTAAAATGAAGAATAAATTGTCATCGCTCCATCAATGAGATTCTTCTTTGTGGGGAGACCTTCTAGAGAGACACCAGGACACAGGCCCACCACTTGTCCTTTTGGCTGTGTCCCACTCAGGCCTCAGAATGCTCCTCTCCTCTAATGTCTCTGGACACAGAGAGCTCCTTGCAAGGCTACTGTCTGGCTTCCCGGCCAAACCTGAGGCTGGTTTTCACATGTCCCAAGTTATGAAGGAGCTTCAGGCCCAGGTGCCACTGGACTCTATACAGGTAGTCCAAGGGCCTGGCAAAAGGACCTTTCCTGTCCTGTGGTGAGAGCCGCCCCAGGCTGCGTCCCCTCCAACAGCCCACTAAGTGCTCTCCAGCGTGCGTGGTCTAGGAACCCACTTTCATGAACACACAGAATTGCTTCATATGCCACAGGGATCCAACCATATCCCAACCCGGTGGCTTTTGCTACCTATTAGCAAGCTGTCTGCTAACAAACCACAGGCTTTCCTACACACCTGCCAAAATCAGCCAGAGAGAATTCTCTGTTCCTAGCTTTCCAGTGCACCTGGCCAGGCCCTACCAGACGGAGCTCAGTTCAAAGTTGGCTCTGGCCCTGACCCGAGGGGGCTACCTCTTTCCTCTTTCCCAGAGCAAAAGCCCAGGAGACTTGAGAGGCTGGCCAAGCCCCAACTGCTCCTTTACAACATGCACCCTTCTCTCTTCTCCAGAAAGATTTCTAAAGCCACCACACAGGGTTTTCTAGGACAAGAAATTCACAGCCAGGATCAGCAGTTTCTATAGAGACCCCAGGATGAGCCTGGCCAGGGCCCAAACAGCCAATAAAGCCTTAGGGCACCTGGCCAGAAGCTGGGATAGATGGAGAGACACAAAGGCCACGCTTGGGACAGACACCAAGTTGCAGAAAATAGAGAGGGGAACAAGCCAGCCAGAAGTGGCCCAGAGACTGGTCCACCCCTGACCTGTAAACTTGCCCTGAAGAGTTCCTGCCCCTATAGGTGACCTTAGCTGGTCCTCCCTGCATGGGTCCCCCTTCACAATTTCAAAGAGGCTGCTGGCTACTCTACTGTTTAGTTGTTTCCATGGTAACACAGTTTCTGGCAAGAAGCCCAAATATTATTACAACCATCCAGAGGATAGAACAAACTCCAAGTGGCCGTCTCCTTAAGTGTGTGTAACAGGCACTGTGTGTACGTGCTGTCTAGGCTTCCAAAGGTACTTCATATGACTGCCTGCCTTGTGTGTGTCTGTGTCCAGAAACACACAGAGAAAGAAGCAAACTGTATCAGAGTAGGATCCTACCAGGGAATCTAGGCTGCTGTGGTAGATCTGTCCACGCAGTACACATGTGCAACACACACACACACACACACACACACAGGTATGTGTTCTTCACACTGCCTTGGCTACTTCATTCACACACTACATTTGGAAACAGATACAGGAAGCCCCACTTAGTCCTTCATTTTTGAGGTTTCATACACGAGCAGCTCCCGGGTCCCTTTCTTTTTTTTTTTTTTTTTTGGTTTTTCGAGACAGGGTTTCTCTGTGTAACAGCCCTGGCTGTCCTGGACTTGCTTTGTAGACCAGGCTGGCCTCGAACTCACAGAGATCCGCCTGACTCTGCCTCCCAAGTGCTGGGATTAAAGGCGTGCGCCACCACGCCCGGCTCCGGGTCCCTTTCTAAGCTCAGGGCAGTAAGGGAAAGAGATGCTCTAGACTGAAGTGTTCGTTGTCTCCCCTGGGAGCCTCCCAGTTCCCTATCCCCTTCCTCAGGGGCCTCAGAAAGCCCCCGCTGGGGCTGGGGGTGGGGAGAGGCACTGATTGGCTCCTCATCTGATTGCCATGGTTACCTGCAGGGCCCTGTCAGCAGGTGCCAGGAGGAGCTGTAAACAGGAGCTGGGGTCCCCAGAGCATCCCCTCCCCATTTCCTCACCCAGGATCAGGACCTGAGTTTGGGACAGAAGGCTGTGGTGCTGGGGGGAGGAAAGGGAGAAGGAAACGGTGTACCACATCACTACGGAGGGGACAGCTAGGAGAGACAAAGGGCTTGTGGGAAAAAAGTGAAAGACACAGGTCCCAAGAAGCAGAAAAGGGGCGGAGGCCATTCCCAACTACACCACGTCCCACTTCAGTTTATCTGAAGCCCTTGGTTTCCGTTCTCTCTGGCTCTAGCTCCTGGCTCCCAGGGGCCCCAGGCAGGAAAGGGCTTGGTCAGCACCCAGCCCCTTGCCATCTGAGCTCATCTGTGTCTCCCCACGGTCCCAGCTCACAGCTGACAGACATCTCACATCTCTCCAGTCACCAGGTTTCCTTTTCCCCTGTAGGTATTGGCCTCTGACACCAGAGAGAGAGGGTCCTTCTGCTCCCAGGGACACCAGCTACATCTACCTTGCCGGTGCACCAAAACAAATCAAGCCCCAGGATGTGAGAGGTCATTCAAGGTCACACCCTAGCACTGCTCTGGCAGAGGTGGATGTGATCTTAGATCTTAGAATGTTGTGTAGTCTTCTCATTTTACAGATGAAAAAAACTTAGATGTGACTTGGCCAAGGTCACTCAGAAAAACGGGGAATGTTGCACCAAGTATCTGCCTGTCTCCTGTTCTGATGCCAATGCCATATGTAACACCCAGGTGGGTGCTCCATACTCAGCTGAAGAGCTGAGCCAGTGGGTGGGATAGAAGGGTTGGGGGCAGTTGCTTAGAAGGAGAGGAGGCCCAGGCTGTGGGCCTGCTGAAAGGGAGGCAAAAGCTAATTAATGCCTTACACCATTTCCACAGTGAATGGGGAAACTGAGGCACCATGGAAACAGGGCAAGTCAGAGTATAAGTGTGTAGACATGAATTTCCAGCATTGGTTCCTCTCTCAGGTTCAACAGGCCCAACTATGCAAACCTCCAGTGTTATATAGAGGCCAGAGGGCTCTGCACCAGGACACTGAATCTCTCTCATCTTTTAACTGTTGACACAGGTACTGGCCTTAACATGGAAAAAGGCTGGAAGCCTCCTCTATCCACCCACCACTCAGTTCCTGAAGACAAAATAAACAACAATAATAATAAGCAAACAAAATATACAGAGGGCAACACGGCAAGATTAACATATCCAGAGCCAGACACACCCCTCTTCATCTCTCACACTCAACACCACCCAGAGCCAGATAAGCGTGGTCACACAAACAAGCCAGACAGACACTTGGCCAGACACACACCACCACATGCACAGCTGGACTGGAGCCAGGTTCCCACTCCACAGATGCAGGAACCATCTCCACCCAACCCAATCACATCCCTGCCTGAAACCGGAGCCACTGACATTAACCTTCTGTGAACCCCTGGTCCTCTCAGGGTAAATTATAATTTAAGTCTTCCAGCAACAAAGGCAGTTCAGCCCCCAACTCCACTCTGGGGCCAGAGGCTAGAAGGCTATAGTTGGCATCTGACCTGTATAATATGTAACCTCTTCCACTTCGGGCTCTCTCCATTCCCATGGCAACAGCTCCATCAACCAAGATCACTCAGGAGTCACTCCCCCCCCACATCTCCCAATACTTCAACTTGAACAGGATCAGGCGACAGCCGGACTGGATGATGCTGGAGTCTGTTTCCTGCCTCATTCCAAACACAGTTCTAAGTGTGCAAGCCCCAACCTCAAACCAGGGGAACCCCTGGGAAAACCTCTCCACCAAAGCCCTGCAACAGAGCTGGCTTTATGCTCCTCTGATTACAGTAATAACACCTCGGAGCAGGGATGTGTGTGTGTAAGAGGGGGGGTCATGAGTTTCGGGAACAGTATAACTTGCAAGAAGTCTTGAGCTGGAGGCCCAGGACTTGAGAGCTGGCTAAGAGAAGCCCCTCCCTCAGCGAGAGGGAGACCAGGGAGACTGAGGCAGCGTGGGGGATGGCGGGAGCAAGGCTGGGGTCTCCGAGAGACAAAGACGCGAGGAAAACTCGAGGTAACACCTGTACATACTTAAACATATTTGAAGTCACAAATAAATACCCCCCTCCTCGCTCAAGCCAACCAGAATAATTTGGGGGTAGACGCGGAGACGGGGGAGGGAAAATAGGGGGCTTGCCTAGACGCCCCCGGGTGACACGGGGCCGGGTGTCCGCAGGCCTAGGGTTCCTCAGCTTTCAGAGCTGGCAGCGACAGGGCTCAGGGAGGAATGAGTAGCCGCCTCCCCTTTCGCCCACCGCGGCAGAAGGGCCGGCTCATCCGACCCCTTGGCTACTACTGATGAAAGGAGAGGGCTTGCTAAATCTCCCCTCGCTCCCATTCTACCCCCTCCATCCGTGCTTCTCCCGAGCCTAGGTCAAAGGATCAGGCACCCCAGTGACCGGGTAGCCACTCCCTCCTTCCCAAGAGCCAAACTTCGGTGGGGCCCCAGGAGGGTGGTAGGGAAGAGCTCGGCCGAGGTGGTTGAGGGAGGGGGCGGGGCGCCTCGCCCCGGGACCAGAGGGACCTCTGGGGGAGGTGCCCAGCCAAGATCTGGACCCCAGGAGTTAGGGCGCCCTCCCCCGGCCTCGCAGCCACCAGAAAGCCAAGTCCCCTTCCTCCGGGCCTCAAGTCCTCACGCGGCTACCACGTTCACTGCCCACTCGAGAGGCGACCCTTGCCGGACTCGAAGGGGGCTGATCTGCCAGAGCCATGGTCTGCTCCAGCTTGTGCAGATACTGGGGTGGTGGTGGGGGGCCGAGACCCACCCTAGCGCTTGTCCCTAAAGCCCTCGTGGCCGCCCGGACCCTCCCCCTCGATACCTCGCAAGCCGGGTCTTAGCAGGGGGCTGCTGCACAAAGAGGAGGTGGTCGAGGGAGACGCCAAATCGTTAAAAGGGGGAATCCACTTCGGCCATCTTGGAAGGGAGGAAAGGAAAAGAAAAAGAGAGAGAGACCGGGAACGGGATAAAGAAAGGCAGACCGGGCGAGCTTGGACAGCGGCTGGCGGGGCGGGAAGGGGTCGCGAGCGGCAGGCCAGGCCTGGGCTCCGGGCTCCCACTGGGGTCTCCGGGAAAAGGTGAGCGGGCCCGGGTCGCCAGCCCCAGACGCTTACAAGGAGGCAAGGATGCAAGCGCGAGTCGGCGTCCGCTTACCTGGCTTCGGGGTCCGGTGGGTCTCGGGGAGGGGGGGATGGGAGGGAGGGAAGGGAGGGGAGGGGGGCCACAGCCCTGTCGCTCGCTGGGTCGGCGGGAGGGGAGAAACCTATGGTAAGAAAGGAGTTTGTAAGAGCAGCTTGAGGTGGGAGGGAAAAGTGGGGAGGGGAGGGGCGGGGGGGGCACAAAATGGCTTTTTTTCCTCCAGACAAGAGCAGGTCCCGCCCACTACTCACCCACGTGACCTCATTCCTTCAGGATGTTTGCCGAGAGGGAAAGAGGAGGGGGAGAGGCTAGCTCAGCGGCTCCCCTCCGCCTTGGGCTGGGCTTCCCCCAAACCGAAGCGAGACCACCTCTTATCCAAACAGATCCCTTGATCCCGGAGGGAAGGTCCTATTGTGTTACCTTCCGTCCTGAAACCTATTCCTCCTCCTCCTAAAGTAAGTGTGAACGCCCTCCCACCGACCCTGCGATCTCTACCCTAGCTGGGGAGCTTGGAAAATGGTGAAGATGCAGGTTGGGAGGAATCACGCGCCTCCCAGCACCCGGTGCCTCGCCGCCACCCAAAGGGCGCCTGGCTGGGGACGCGCCCGGGTGAGGTCCACTCACCCCCGCTGACATTCCCTCGAGGCTCCGGGGTGCGCGTGTGGCCCGGAGCGCGCCCTCCCCGCGCACACACACACCCCGGCCCCGGGAGGTTCGGGGGACGCCGCACCTCGCGGGAAGCGCGCGGCGGCCGCGGAGCCTAGCTGCGGCCGAGGCTGGCGCGCTCAGCGTGCTCGGGCGGAGAAGAATGGAACGCCGTCCCGGGGCGGGGAGAGCAGCCCGAGACACGAACTCGGGCGCCGGGCCAGAGACACAGTAGCTAGCCGAGTTCGAGAGGCCCGGACGCGGTAGGAACCCGGGAGTCCAGAGGCGACCGCGCGCCTTTCTGCCGCCGGTGCGCCTCCCTCGCCGCCGCGGAGGCGGCCGGTGCCAACCCCACTCCGACGGTCGTCCTCGGCTCCACCCAGCGCTCGTTCTCCTGGTCCCTAGCGGCCCCGGGCAGGGTACGAGAGGGAGCTAGAAGAGACGGCGCCAAGGAAGCTAATCGATTCTGCTTCACCACGAGGACCGTGGGCCTCATTAAGTCTCCCCAGGTCGCCGATTCGTTACTTATGATTTATTGAGGTGGCCACTGTGACTGTCCCTCCAAAGAGCTCGATTGTCCGGCCTGAAATGCCTTTAAGCGCCTGGACCGTGGGTTGGTTCGAGTAAGGAACGAAATCTTTGTGGAGCCCGCCTCCTTTCTTTGTCCCAAGCCCAAAGGAGCCCCGAAGTTGGGGCCCCCGGACTGAGTGCTTTCATACACTTGGCTGGCTTATCAGCAGCCCTGTGGACTCTGGTCGCCAAGTGACCCCACCGGCTTCAGCTCTCAGCCCGCATAGCCGAATCAAGGAGAGAGGAAGGGCAGGAGAGATTTCCGCTTAGACTGGGTGGCCCAAGAGCGAACGGGAGGATCCGTCACCTGCTTCCCAATCCCTACAACGGGTACCGCGAGCTCTCAGGCTCCGGTGGAAAGGGGGCGGCTCAGGTTAGACACGCCCACTGTCACCAGGGCCAGTGTGTCCCGGCATCTTGAACTCTGCCATAGCAAACAAATGCTGAGCACGAACAGATCCGCCCCAGGGATCCCGCCTCTGCCATTCTTTCAGCTGAAGACCCCCCCCCCGCCCCGAACAAGAGAACCGTTAAGGGGCGTCGCGGGGATCTCGGTCCCATCAATCACTGGCACCTAGGAAGGGCTGTGCCTGGTTACCTTGCTTACTGGGGTTGGGTATCTATTTGCTCCTCAAACAACTGTGAAGTGCCACTCCTAAGTAAACCGCTGGAGAGTAGGGCCACGTTGAAGACGCACTGCCCAGTAAAACCTCAATAAAGCATCTCCCCTGGGATATTGCTTGCCTCTCCGGTTTATCAGGAGAACCCCTGACTCAACTCTCCCAACATTGCAAGTTCTCTGGTCTTTATTCTATTAACTACCTAGAAGCACCTGCTATGTGACAAAATGTCAAGCGTTGCTTTAGGCACAACAGGTAGGCCGGGCTTTGGCACAGACCAGGACCGGGAAGGGCAATCTGGAAAAGAATCCTCCATTCGTGTTTGAAGCGCCAGGTGATCCTCTAGGCTTGTCCACGTGGGTGTGCAAACGTGGGAGACGGAGTCCAGAAGAGACTTTGAGCCGAGTGTCTGGAGAGCTGATGGAAAGAACCCCTTGAATACTCTCCTCCAGGACGGTAGAGGCTTCCTGGCCACCTCCTCCAGTGCACCTCTCCGCAAACCTGAAGAGCCCTTAAATTCCTCCATGTTTGTATCTTATCCTGTGCTCTAGTTGACAGTTACTGGCGGGAAGCACTATTAGCCATAAATCAGAGGTTCCCAGAGGGTAGGACCTGGGACATTAAGGCAAGGGGCTGTTTCCAACGGATGCTGTGCAAAGATAAGATCCCTTTTAAAATGGTGACAATGGTAGGAGATAAAGGCTCTTCCTTGCTTGTGTGCATTACCTGTGTTTACCTTTATACCTTTCCCTCCTGCAAACGAAATGATACCCTTTGTCGATCTCTGCCTCTAGTTCTCCGTCCTCTTCCCTCAATGCCTCTCTTTTCCTCTCTCTTTCATTTTCGGGGGCGGGACTCTTGCCTTGCTCCCCTACTTATGTCTACTTAGATCCCCTTTAATCGGTAGATCACAGCTAGGTTTTCCCTCCTTCACCTTTCTCTTTTAGCCCTCACTTTAAACCTGCAGTCTCTTACCTGACTCCACCGGGGCAGATGTCCTGTTTCAAATTTATATCGTCCACTGACGGCAGACAATGGAAAGCTGTCCAGTCTCCACGGCAAAGTTCATTATTAATCCAAGGAAAAAAATGCATTGTGAAGCATGGCAGCGAGTTCGAAAACCTGTCTTTTCTACAATGGAGATTGGGAGAGTGGGGTTGGGGGTTAGAGAGAGGTCCAGTCACTGCCCGAAGAATTTCTAAATACAATGAATGAGCCTCTGGGTTGGTGTATTACAAGTATCGCTTCTGGAACATTAGTGCCGAGTTTGGCTTTTGAACATTTTTGATATATTTTTAAAAGGCATTCAAAAACTCAAGGCCGTCCCTGGGTGGGCTCGAACCACCAACCTTTCGGTTAACAGCCGAACGCGCTAACCGATTGCGCCACAGAGACGGTGACTGCCACGGGTGAGGCAGAGAGCTGAGTCAACAGGAGCGACCGCGATATGGCGGCGCAAGACCAGCCATAACGCAAGTAATTATTATAGCTTAGAGATCCAGTGAAAGAAATCAGATCCAGAAGAACAGCGAATCGTGACCGGGGAACCAGGGGGCTGGGGCTCGGGAGGAGAAGGCGAGGGACACGCATGATCCACCCGGGTTGCCCTGGAGCGGTTGGCCCAGGCTATTCTCGGTCAGCGAGCGTCTTGGATGTGGCACAGAACGTTCCTTTGTGGAGTGAACGGAGACTAAGGGCTAGCCACGTCAGTCGACCTGCAGGGATGGGGGTGAGAGACTACAAAAGCTGAACTGCCTGTTGCCCACACCCCCACCCCCGAAAAAACAAAACAAAACAAAGCTCCGCTCTGCAGTTTAGCTCCCTCAGCATGGTCTGCAATGAATGGGCGTCCTCGGTATACTTGGTGCCAGTTGGTATTCGTAGCCCAGCAAAGTGCCCGCCACACAGTGTCTGTTGGGATTTGTGAATGAATACATGAAGTCACAGCTAGCTTGAGTAAAATGCCCAACTCCTACAGCAGCAGAGTAAGCCCCCGGTCACCCACTTTGCTACAGCCGCAGCCTTACAAGGCCGCGTCCCAGGCCCACGTGCTGCCAGCTCCGCCCCTAGGTGGGACGGCCAAGAGGCCAGATCCTCCAATATCCCAACATGCACCGGACCTCAGGCTCTTCCGCACTCACTCACAGTGACTTTTCACTTTCCGCTTTCCGTGCCTCCGTTTTGGTGTCTCAACCAAACTACGTATATTTGTGACTGACGGGAAGCATATCCAATAGAAAGCTGAACTGGTCAGGCCGAGTCCGCCCTCCACCCAATGGGGAGGACTCGGCGAGAGCGTTGACCCAGGGAAAGCCAGAGCCGGTTTGCAGGAATATTAGTGGCGATCCGGAGTCCTACTACAGCGCAGTCATGGTGAGATTGGGGAGTGAAGGGAGGGAATGTAGGATGGTAATTGGAGCATGGACGGGTAAAGCTTGGATTCGGGACGGAGAGGGCCTGGTGATCAATAGGGTGCTCATGGGAAGGACCGTGCACCGTGCGGATGATTGCGGCTCCTCGGTGTGCCACCGGGACTATCTCAGGGCTGAAGCTCCTGGCGTCCAGGTGCCTCCGGAGTGGAGGGCATGGCGTTTATGAGCTGTGGGGTCCGGGATTGCGACTTAGCTCCACGAACTGAGCCCCTTGATTTGTTTGGCCTCAGTCTATTATGTCCTATAATGGAGGGGCCGTCATGGCCATGAAGGGAAAGAACTGTGTGGCCATCGCTGCAGACAGGCGTTTCGGGATCCAGGCCCAGATGGTGACCACGGACTTCCAGAAGATCTTTCCCATGGGTGACAGGCTCTACATCGGCCTGGCCGGCCTGGCCACCGACGTCCAGACCGTGTAAGTGTCCCAGGGCCCCACCTTCACCCAGGTCTCTTCTTTAAGCAGCCAGAAGTCAATCATCTGCCAAACGCCACCAGTGAACGTGAAATGCAACAGCTGGACACTACTGTGGTACAAAGATGGACCCCAACCTACGTTTTCCAGCATTGCTTCGTGCTGGGCTCTGTGGGAAGAAGCATCTTTGTTAGGGAGACCTTTAAGCATCGTCTTGATATGACTGGCCAGCTGTCTCAGTCTGCAGATGAAGTTGAGGGTCTGAGAGAAAGATGCAGATTAATGAATGTCAGCCGGGGTCCCAGTGCAGGCCTCTCTAAAGCCAAAGGCCGTGGGCACTCCCTGTAGCACTAGGTGGTCGCCAAAGCAGATGCAGGAAGTAGCCCTGATGAGGTTCTGGGTTTTAACTGCCCTCTTACTTCCCTAGTTGACAGTGGTTTTGTGACTTGAGAGATGGGAGTGTCCAAGAGGGCAAACAGGTCGTTCTTTGTGATGATGCTAGTATGCCGGTTCTGATCACCGTGGCTGATGGAGGGATGGGACTTTTAAAAAATAAAATACAAGCCGGGCGGTGGTGGCGCACGCCTTTAATCCCAGCAGTTGGGAGGCAGAGACCGGCGGATCTTTGTAAGTTCGAGGCCAGCCTGGTCTACAAAGCAAGTCCAGCACAGCCAGAGATATTCAGAGAAACCCTGTCTTGAAAAACCAAAAAAAAATAAATAAATAAATAAAAATAAAATAAAATAAAATACATGCTGAGGGTGGTCGCCCACACCTTTAATCCCAGCACTGGGAGGCAGAGGCAGGTGGATCTCTGTGAGTTCAAGGCCAGCCTGGTCTATAGAGAGAGTCCCAGGACAGCCAGGGCTCCACAGAGAAACCCTGTCTGGAAAAATCAAAACCAAACCAAAGCAAAGCAAAAAAAACCCAAACCAAAAAAACATTGGTTATTATTTTACTTATTTTTATTTTATGTGTATGGGTGTTTTGCCTGCACGTATGTCTGTGAACCACAGGTGTGTACAGTCCCTGCTGAGGCTAGAAGAGGGTGTTTGGACACTCCTCACATACAGCTTGAGTTGCAGATGATTGTGAACCATTATGTGGGTGCTGGGAATAGAAGACAGGTCTTCTGGAAGAGCAGGCTCTCCATCTCTCCAGCCCCTACATTTATTATTTTTTTAAATAATTTTTTAATTTTTATTTTATGTGCATTGATATTTTGACTGCATGTATGTCTGTGTGAGGGTGTCAGATTCCCTGGACCAGGAGCTACAGACAGTTGTGAGCTGCCATGTCGGTGCTGGGAATTAGACCCAGGTACTCTGGAAGAGCAGCCAGCTCTTAACCACTGAGCCATCTCTCCAGCCCCCATCATTATTATTTTATTGTGTTTGTATGCCCAGGTGCCCCAGGATGTGTGTGGAGGTCAGAGGATAACTTGCAGAAGTTGATTCTGTCTTTCCACCATGTGAGTTCTAGGAATTGAACTGGTTAGGCTTGGTGGTAGGTGTTTTTACCTGCTGACTCATCTCACTGTCTCAAGGATGGGATGTTGGGAGTTGTTGCCTAGTAGCCTTAGTGGCTATTATGAGGACAAAGAAAGATTCTTTCACTGATTCACTGAGTATTGAGAACCCTCCTCCCCTCCTTTCCTCCTGATACTAAAAATTGAAATGAGGATTTTGAATGCTTAAGCATGTGATGTGCAGTTGAACTACATCCTCAAGCCCAAGCCTCCATATCCCATTATTATTATTATTATTATTATAGATTTATTTTCTATGTGTGGATGTTTGCCCACATGTATGTCTGTACACTAGCTCATGTTGTGCCTCAGGAGGACAGAAGAGGGTGTTGGATTCCCTGGAACTGGAGTTAGAAAAGGTTGTGAGCTGCCATGTGGGTGCTGGGTTCATATCCACTGAGCCAGGCCCCGGGCCCCATCCACCTGGCCTTTTTATTTTTAAATGTAATACAGTGGTCACCGTGCGTGTCTAAAGGTTCTACATCAGATTGAACTAGTCTGGAATGGGGCTGTAGTTCAGCGGTAGAGTATATGTTTAGTATGTACCAGGCTCTGGGTTCAATGTGTAGCATTAGGGAAAGAAGAAAAGATAGTCATGATGGCTCATGCTTATAATCCCAGCATTAGGAAGGCTGAGGCAGGAGAATGACACCTACCTCAGCTGGGTGACCTAGTTCCAGGTTAGCTCTGGGGCTCAGAGCTAAGTGGGGCAGACTATGAATTTGGAGGAAAAGATTGCATCTGCACTGAACATGCTCACAATTTTTTTTTCTTGTCAGTATTCCCTAAACACCAGGGTGGAAGAGCCGTTCACATGGCGTTTCATTGTTTGCAGCACACGGGGTGTTTGCAAACCCAGAGGATGGTTATGTATTAAAAAGTGATTTAGAGCCGGGTGTGGTGGTGCATGCCTTTAATCCCAGCACCTGGGAGGCAGAGGCAGGTGGATCTCTGTGAGTTCAAGGCCAGCCTGGTCTACAGAGCTAGTCCAGGATACCCAGAGCTACACAGAGAAACCCTGTCTCGAAAAAAACCAACCAAACCAAAAAAAAAAAAAAAAATGATTTATAAACAATGCCATCTCATGTAAGGAACTGACCCTGTGAGGCTTCGGATCTGTGGGGAATCCTGGAACCAGCCTCCATGATTACTGATGGACAGCACTAACATCTAGTCTAGTGTCCAGCTGTCAGTCGTCAAGTGACATTTCCAAGACAGTTCCTGTTGTGAGCATGCTGTGACTGTGACAGGGAGCGAGGTTTTTATTTTACTTTATTTTATTTTGGTTTTTCGAGACAGGGTTTCTCTGTGTAACAGCTCTGGCTGTCCTGGACTTGCTTTGTACACTAGGCTGGCCTCGAACTCAGAGAGATCTGTCTGCCTCTGCCTCCCGAGTGCTGGGATTAAAGGTGTGAGCCACCACTGCACTGCCGAGGTTAATTTTTTAATTCTTCTTTTGAGGAGCTAAAGGCAAGCCCCTCAAAGGGATAGGATTTTGAAGTTACACCTTAGGGCTGAAGAGGCCTTGGTGACGTGTTGAATCTAGGGGAGCAGAATCTAGAGGGACAGTATGGGGGGGGCTTGTGAGCTGTACCTGGATAGCTGAACCTTAGTTTTAGCAGGGATCAGGGAGAAATCAGAAAAGAATAGAAAAAGGAAAGTAATATGGCTCAGCGGGTAAAGGTGCTTGTGGCCAAGCCCAGTGGCCTGAGTTCAATCCCTGGAACCCAGCTGGTGAAAGAAGAGAACTGACTCCCTACAAGTTGCACTGTGACCTCCACATGTACAGTGTGGTGCGCGCATGTGGATGTAGATAGATAGATAGATAGAGTGGTGCGCGCATG
>CAJQZJ010000103.1:41952-57545 GCA_907164525.1 Lophiomys imhausi | reverse complement strand
AGCTTTTGCGAGTTGCGTCATTCTTGCTGGTCGAGAGGGACGCGACAGGTACATATGAAATCCTGGCTAGGGGGCTGGAGAGATGGCTCAGCAGTTAAGAGCACTGTCTGCTCTTCCAGGGGTCCTGAGTTCAATTCCCAGCAACCACATGGTGGCTCACAACCATCCACAATGTGATCTGATGCCTTCTTCTGGCTGCAGCTGTACATGCAGATAGAGCATTAATATATACATATGAATAAATAATATAAATAATAAATTTAAAATAAATAATATAAAATAAAATAAATAATAAATTAAAAAAAAAAGAAATCCTGGCTAGCGGGAGGGCAAGGAATGTGGGGACGCAAAGGAAATTAGTGTGGCTGCACAGAGGAAGGGGACAGCAATGCGAGGTGACAGAAATCAGGAAGCCTGGTTCACAGCCTTAAGCACATCCTTCTTGGTGTATAGTAATGCATTTATATTGTTGCTTCATGGCACCCAGACAAAAGCCAGGGTGTACACATCAGCACAGCCTGTCCCCACTCTGCTCCCCTCAGTGTGTGTGCATCCTACAGACAGGAACTGAAGAGCATCAACTGTCATATATGCTCTGCCTAGGGCTCAAATAACCCCTTTACTATTGTCACCTTGACTTCAAACAGCCCTTGGTCTACAATAATTAGGCATATCAACTCTAGAGTTATCTATCCCATTAAAAGATGTGCTTCCCCAATCCCAATACGTAAAGCTGGAGGAGTGGCCCCTCCCAGCCTCAAAGAGAGCAGTGGACACACAGGGGACACAGAGCCCTTTACCTTGAGGTCGTATTTGCGATGCACAGTGAGCCGATGACTGAACACATTCCTGGTGACCACCATGTAGGTTTCCACACCATCCACGGTCAGGCGGTACATGCCCAGGAACTGTGGCAAGAGGGTATTGCCATGGCACTCCACGATGAACTAGAATGGAGGACAGAAAGAGAGGGAAGGCTAAGGGCAGGGAAGCACCTGGAATGACTGGGACTTTCCCAGGCCAAGATGGTCTCTGAGATTCCACCCCTGGACCAGTGGTTTTCAAAACAAGCTCTGTAGGGGCTGGGGAGGTAGTCCAGGAGTTAAGAGCACGGGTTGTTCTCCTAGAGGACTTCAGGAGAACTGAGTGTCTCTATATCCACAACTCTATAGCGTGGCTTAAAACGCAGGGTTTCTGCTGTACCATCGAACATGAGACGTTCTCATTACCACCTCTTATTGCCTGCCTACCAGGTGTGATGGTTCACTTCGATCATAACTCAACTGGCTTGGAAGCATCTAAGAGAACTAAAGAGATGGCTCGGTGGTTAAGAGCATTTGCTCTCTTCCAGAGAACCTGAATTCGATTCCTAGCACCCAAATGGCAGTTCACAACTCCCTGTAACTGTAGTTCCAGGGGTTCTGACACTCTCCTCTGGCCTCTCTGGGCACCAGGCATGTATATGGTGTATATACATATATGTAGGCAAAACATCCATACACAGAAAATTAAATTAATTTTTTTTTTGGTTTTTCGAGACAGGGTTTCTCTGTGTATCCTTGGCTGTCCTGGACTCACTTTGTAGACCAGGCTAGCCTCGAACTCACAAAGATCCGCCTGCCTCTGCCTCCCAAGTGCTGGGATTAAAGGCGTGCGCCACCACCGCCCAGCAAATTAATTTTTTAAAGTGTACCTAAGAGATTAGTACAACACACCGATGGGGACATAGGATAGTTTCCAGAGCTAATAAGATCATGAGAGCTTGACCTAAGGAATGATGTACTGATGCTACCATAGTATGATGACATTATTGGCAAGTGGGAAAGGTAAGAGATGGGAGCAGTCAGAGGAAGTAGGATCTGGGACATGTCTGTGGGAGCTGTGTCCTGCTCTTGCCACTTCCTACATACCCTTTTTCCTCTTCTAGCCTGGCTCTCCCTTGCTACATATTTCCAGCACTGTGATACTCTGCCCAAGTACATGAGGCCAAGGGACTGAGATCTTCAAAACCACGAGCCAAAACGGATCCTTCCTCTTTATTTTTTTAATTACACTTTATTGATTGATTGATTGATTGATTGATTGATCAATTTTGTGTGGTACTGCATGCTTGTGGAAGTCAGAGGACAACTTGCAAGAAATAGGTCTCTCCTTCAACCACTTGGACTGAACTCAAGTCATCAGGAGTGGTGGTCTGGATGAGAATGTCCCTCATAGGCCCAGATGTTTGGATACTTTGTCCTCAGTTGTTGGCATTGTTTGGGTAGGTTTAGGGAGTGGGGCCTTGCTGCAAGAAGTATGTCCCTGTGGGTGGGCTTTGAGGTTTCAAAGCTACACACCATTCCCAGTTTGCTTGTAGGCATAAGGTTATTGAATAATTCAAATGCTAATTTCTGTACCCCCATATTTAGTTTCAGTCTTTGTTCTGAAGAGCTCATGTCTCAATGCTATATAAACACTGCTCCCCAATTGTCCCCCATATGCCAATAAAGCAGTTTACAGCCAATCACTGAGCAGGGGAGAGAGAATAGGGCTGGACTTCCTGCCCTTGAGGAGAGGAGGAATTAAGGAGAGGAAGTAGGGGGACACAAGAGGAGGCAGAGGAGAGACAAGGAGAAGAGATGCAGCAGAAGCAGGAGCCACAAAGTGCAAGTATCTAAGATTTATGCTGGGCGGCAGCCAGATTAACATAGTGGGTTAAGAATAGGGTAGTACCTGTTTAGTTTTTGTGTTGTGAAGCATGATTAACAAATAATATAAAGAGTCTCAATTATTTAGATGATAGCTGGGTTAAGAGTAAAACAGTGCAAATACCACAATCACATAAAGTTACAGTAACATTTGCTGTCTTGGCTTCCTGTTTGCAGTTCAAGGCTCTGGGCCTGCTGTTCCAGTCACCAAGCCTGCTGCCTCTACTCCACTATCACAAACCCTCTGGAACTGTAAGCCCAGATAAACTCTTCTTCTACAAGGTGCCTTGGTCATGGTGATTTATAACAGCAACAGGAAATTAACTAACACATCAGGCTCAGTGGCAAAAACCCACTGAGCTGTCTCACGTACTCCAAATCTTTTATCCTTTAAGCTGTTTCTGTCAGGTGTTTTGCCCTAGTGAGGAGAAAAGGAGCTAAGGTACCAAGTAGCACCTGCCATCACCAGACTGGAGCTGCCCTACCCATCAAGCCTCACTGGAGCTCTCTCTTTCCCTCTCCCAACCCATCCTCCAGAGCCCAGGCCTGGGACTCACCATACCTGGTGGTATTTCTTTAGGATGTTGTGCATCTCGGCCACATCCTCACTTGACACCGTCTTGATGACAAAACGCCGATCATAGGTGGTGAGAAAACGCGTGCCACAGCGGCCCTGGCTGTCACTGTTGATGGGGGCACTGCGTGTCACTGAGTTCTGAGTGAAAGCAGTTGATTTTGATGAGGAATACAGTATTTTTTTCCCCTTTTCTTTCCCACAGTGCTAAGAGGTAAACCTGAGCCCTTGCACACGCTGGGCAAGCACCCTTCTGCTGAGCTACCTCTCCATCCTTAAGATGCTGACTTCAACTCCACAGACTGAATTGCTTAAAGGCCGACAAACACCAAGACAGCAGTCCCCAGGGCGGGCCTTTCCTAACCCATTTTCTCTTGGGGTGTTCACATCCCGCTCTAACATTTTTTCCAGATGATGAGAGTTGTTCCTACCTTTGACCTCAGACTATTGTGTGTGACGTGTGACATGTCCTTCCTGACCAGAGAGCTGCTCTAAAAACTAGAACTGCCTCAGTGTGAGGGGACCGAGTTCTAATCTTGACCCTCACAAGCGATGTGGCCTCAGGTGAGCCATTTAAGTTTCCCACTCAGAACACAGGGAGACAGACCAAGAGGACTTCTGAGTCTCCTAAGTAAGAGAGCTTAGGAAAGATTCAAAAGGCCCACCACAGGAAGCAATGGGTACGTATGCATCTTTTCTACATATTGATCCCACTTCTTGAAAACCCCCTTGGGGAGAGAAGCTGGTCTCATGTCTCCTCCCAATGCCTCCCTCACGTGGGCCTTGCTTCTTTGTGAGTGCTGGAAGGCAGTGCTAGGGGCCTCTGTGCTCCTCAAGACCTGTCCCCCATTTTGCTCAGAGAGAGAGAAGCCCAAAGAAGGTGAGGGCAGGTGAACAGACAAGGGCATGTGAATTTAGGAGGAAGAAAAAAGGAAGATCCCTGCTGCCCAGGTTACGAAAGTTACACCTGTTGGGGTCAGCTCACAGAAATGCTCTTTGCCCCAGCCCTTTCCCAGTCTCATGAAAGTCCTACTTAGTCACTTAACACAAACTCACAAAACCCTCTAGAAGGGCTAGAGAAATGGTGGAGCAGTTTGAAATGTATACTGATATTGCAGAAAATGGGAGTTTGATTCCCAACATTCAAAGGTTAACTCCTATTCCAGGGGAATCCAATGCCTATGACCTCCATGGGCACCCACACTCACATACACACACCCACACACAGACACACCCATAATCAAAAATAAAAATAAATTAAAAAGAAAGGGGCCAGGTGTGGTGTCTCACATCTTTAATCTCAGTTTTCGGGAGGCAAAGGCAGATGGATCTCTGTGAATTCAAGGCTAGGCTGGCCGACACAGCAGGTTCCAGGACGGCCAGAGCTCTATGATGAGCTCACAAATCAAATGAACAAAACAAAAAACAAAAAACCTGTGGAAGCCAGGCATAGTGGCGCATGCCTTTAATCCCAGCACTCAGGAGGCAGAGGCAGGCGGATCTCAAGGCCAGCCTGGTCTACAGAGCGAGTCCAGGACAGCCAAGATTATTACACAGAGAAACCCTGTCTCAAAAAACCAAAAAAGAAAAGAAAAAAAAAACCCCATGGAGGACCAGCACCGCCTTCAAAGGGGTAACAATGCTGGACATTCTATAGTAAAGGTGCTAAATTAAAGAAGAATGCCCGATGAGTCCCCAACCCAAAAAAGGTTGTGTAAAATGAGTTGTCCTCTCTCCCTGCCTGGCCCTGAAATAGTAAGCCAGGTGGAGATACACAGCTCTGTAGCCTTGTGTCCAGCAGCATCCAGGACTCTCAGTCACAGGAGCCCACAAGCTAAGAGTCCCCTCCCTGAGCAGCCTTGGTACCCTCATGTCAGCCCTGAGCACAGTCATGTGCCCAAAAGGCTATTGGAGCCATGTGGCAGACACAGAGAGGATGTGGTAAGAGACAGCCCAGGGACAGGACAAACCACAGGGGAAGGAACAGAACCAAGCCAACTTAGGGTGGCAAAAAAGGCAACACATTTTTTAGAAAAGCAGACTTCATTCAGGTTATGACTCTGTTCAGGGTTTGGTCCCTACAGAGGGGCTGGAGGGACCTCAGGACTTCTCAGCCATGGACCTTCCTTCGGGCTTAGGGCTGGCATCTAATCTTCCCTCCTCATCATGACACTTATCTGTGTGTGCAAGCCCTCCAGAGCGGGAGAGAGGAAGGCCCGTTCCAGACGCATCTCACTCCTGTGAATTCTATTATGTTTACAACAGTGTTTCCCATGGTTTAGGCACTCGTTTTTGATCCCAGCATGATTCCGGCACAAATGACTGAAAAAGTCAGCTATGGTCCTACTGCTTAAGGGCAAAGAAGATCTCTTCCACCTTCACTAGCAGGCTGTGCCCCTGGAAAGAAGGACAGAGAAGGGGCAGAGCCAAGGCCGCTGAGTCAGACTCAGCTGTCCTGACTACATTCCCAATAGGCCAATGGCTTCTATGACAGGATCAAGCGCTGATGGCAGCAATGGCCCTGCCATGCCTAACCCCTCCTACCATAAGGATGGGGGACATTTTTACAGGGTGAGTCTCATATTTGACAGTAGGTTGCAAAAGGTTATACTGTCCTTGGTGTCTTCCTTTCCTAATCTGTCATCTGCTTTTTTTTGTTTTTGTGTTTCAGGGTTTCTCTGTCTATCAGAACCTGGCTGTCCTGGATTCTCTTTGTAGGCCAGGCTGGCCTCGAACTCAAAGAGATCCACCTGCCTCTGCTCCCCAAGTGCTGTGATTCAAGGCATGCGCCACCACGCTCGGCATCTTATCTGCTTTTAACAGGCCTCATTGCTTGAGCTCTCTATATCGGCCAAACTACAAAGGAGAGGGTTCTTCAGCCGAGCCTAGAATTAGAATGTCAGACTGAAATGAAGCAACTCCCACACGGCTCTCTCCCTCCCGTTGCTCTCTCTTTCCCTCCACAGGGCAGGAGCCTTCAAGGCATCCTCAGAAGCTCCTGAAGGCTCACTAGCCCTGGTCTGCCGGCACTAGGAGTGAGCTTGGACAGGAAGATGTGGTAGCTCAGAGACAGCGGACACTCTGCCCGCTGCCTGTCTTGTGGCTTCTGACCCCCTCATTCTTGAACCCTCCAGGTGTGCCAAGACAGGCCCGTACCTGGTAATCCTGGTCATCAATGCCAAACCTCTCCCTGAGGTTTCGGAACACCATGGGGCAGTACTCCTTGAACTTGAAGCGGCTGGGGAGGTTTTCCCTGGAGAAAGCAGATACAGGCTTTGTGAACCCTTGCTCAGCTTGAGTGACACCAGATTCCTTGAAAGTGTGGCCTGAAGAAATTCTGGAAGTGAGTCTTAAAATCCACACTTTCGCCGGGCGGTGGTGGCGCACGCCTTTAATCCTAGCACTTGGGAGGCAGAGGCAGGCGGATCTTTGTGAGTTCCAGGCCAGCCTGGTCTATAAAGTGAGTCCAGGACAGCCAGGGCTACACAGAGAAACCTTGTCTCGAAAAACCAAAAAAAAAAAAAGAAGAAAATCCACACTTTCTTCTGTCTCTCTCTCTCTCTCTCTCGACAGGTTTTTTCTGTGTATCCCTGGCTGTCCTGGACTCACTCTGTAGAGCAGCAGGCTGGTCTTGAACTCACAGAGATCCACAGGCCTCTGCCTCCAGAGTGCTGGGATTAAGGTGTGCACCACCATGCCCAACAAAACTCTGCATTTTCAATGAACACTGTACGTGATTCTAGACAGGTAGAACTTTACACCTCATCTCTGTAAAAATTCATCTAACATATATACTAGTATTTTGTATATCTTTTGTTTGCTTGTTTGTTTTTGTTTGTATGCTGTCCTTAAAACTTAAAAAGAAGGCCAGGTGTAGTGGCACACGCCTTTAATTCCAGCACTCGGAAGGCAGAGGCAGGCAGATCTGTGTGAGTTCAAGGCCAGCCTGGTCTACAAAGTGAGTCCAGGACAGCCAAGGATACACAGAGAAACCCTGTCTCGAAAAACAAAAACTTAAAAAGAAAAGCATATATCCTGGGAGGTGAGAGCCAGAGTATGCACCTCCTCACAAAATGCTGGGATGAGAGTAACTGTCTAGAAAGATCTTTCTCATTGAAAGGCCATTCTTCGCTGGGATGCTGCCACAGAAACAACCTGAAGACAGTTATGCCCATGAAGCCCTGCCTGGATGTCGCAGATGAAGGTAGAGGTGGTCCGAACCAAGTGTTCACCTGGAATGCCAGCACTCAGGAGACCAGGAGTGCTAAGCCTTAAAGGCCAACTTAGTTCCAGAACAGCCTGGGGTATGCAGCCAGACACACACACAAACAAACTTGATGCATCCTGAAGAGGTGTTCAGTCAGCTGAACTAGGAATGTGGTTTTGGGGTATGTTCTTTGTGGTACTAGGGAGCTACTCCAGGGCCCCACACATACAAGGCAAGTCACCGAGTCACATTCCCAGCCCTGGAATCACATCTTTACAAAGCCATGCCACTCCTTAGTCGAGCCCAGACTCCTAGAAAGGGAGAGAATAAACTAGAAATGAGGACTCGCCCCATCTCCTCCTTTACCATAACTCTGCCAAGGGACTCCCCTTCTGGACTGAGGCCCTCTGGCTACCCCCATGATGCCAGACTTCCTGGACAATCAAAATCAATGGCTCCTCCTGAAACCCCCACACATCTTCTAGACTAGCACTGTTGTCTTATAAACATTACACCTGGAGAGACGAAAGAAAGTTAAGAGCTCAGGTGTTCTGCTCTGGACCAGGATGGGAGTGGCACAGAAAAGCCTGGGATGGGAGGTATGTGACGTCTCCCCGCCAGCCCTAACCTCTCACACAGAAAGCACTTCTCTATCTCCCTGAGCGAAGGGCCACTGCCATTCCTTAGGAGGAGGCTGTTCTGAAGACTGATAGTGTCTGGAACAAGATGTTCCCATCTACTATAACAGAGAAAGGCCACTAGGAGACGCTCTGAAATCAGGCCTTTTCTCTGGGCTGACAGTCTGAAAATGGTGTGGTGACCACCCAGCTGGTGAGGTGGTGAAGACTAAGGACGACGGATAACAGGACCGTGGCATGGAACATGGTGGGAGTGCCGAAAGATTTCTGGTGTAGCTCGTGGTGAGATGTAGAACTAAAGCTGCAAAAAGGCTTAGAAGCCAGGAGTGGGGTGAACCCCTGTAACGGCAGCACTTGGAGGTGGAGGCGAGTGGACTCGCAAAGGTTCAGGACACCATACTGAGATCCAGCCTAGGCCACGTGAGACCCTGTCTCAAAGCAGCAGCAGCAGCGGCAGCAATAACCAGGAATGGCTTAGAAGGCAGGTGTGGCGTGTCACATCTGTAATCCTAGCATTCAGGAGGTTGAGGCAGGAGGACTGCCAAAAGTTTGTGGTCAACCCTGTCCAATTCAGGCCACCCTGAATCCCTGGCATGCACCTGTAATCCCAGCACTGAGGGGCAGAGGTAGGAGTTCACTGAAGTTCAAGGCTGGCCTGGTCTATGTAGTGAGTCCCATGCCAGCCAGCACTACATAGACAAATCCTGTTTCAAAACACAAGGAAAAAATGGCTTAGAGTTGGCCCTCAGCAGTGCGAGGGAAGAGAGGACCACTGGTAGGTCTCCAAAAATGTCTTGAGACAAACTTCTAGACATTGGTCTGAAGTCCAAAGAGCCATGAAGCCAAAAGTGAGAAGTTACTTTGGGTAGTGACCTTGAGCACCAAGCTCAGCCTATGGCTTACACACAGGTGGGAAAACAAAGAACTTGGCCACAACCAGGAACAAGCCCAGCAGCGGAGGTCAAGATCGGGCCCCTGCATCAGCACACTACCTCAGCTCCCAGCAGCTCACTCCTCAGGAGCTGGTGGACTAACACGGAAGGGAGAAATGACATGCACGGGGAAACACGGAAGGGAGAAATGACATGCACGGGGAAACACGGAAGGGAGATGACATGCACGGGGAAACACGAAAGGGAGATGACATGCACGGGGAAACACGGAAGGGAGATGACATGCACGGGGAAACTCAGAAGGGAGATGACATGCACGGGGAAAATCTTTAAATGGTTTTTCCATGCCTGCTTGTGAACTCTGCCAACAAGTGTACTTGTGATACAATGTCAGGTGCTTTAAGGAGGTAAAAGACTGTCCACAAAAACCTAAGCATGGAAGAATCTCCATTTGGAGATGGCGGCATTAGTGGCAACCTTGTCACTGGGTAAGAAAAACCCCTTGCTTCAACTGTAGACAGAACGCTGTCCGAAAAGGACAAAACTTGGAAGCAGGTAAGTCGACAGCCTAGCTCTGCCAAGACAGGGTAGGCAAGTCCTTCATAATTCCTGCTTTACAATTAATGTTTGTCATAGATACTGGGCCAAAAGGCTGAAGATAGATGTTCTAATATATTGAGAGAAATTGAGGACTGTCCAGGCAGCCAGTTGTCTGTCATTTCTTAGTTTTGGAAAGCTGCTGGCTCTGCACTTCCTGTTTATTCAGATATATTTATCCTTCTCAGGTCTCTGATGCGGTTGAAGACTAGATAGTTATAGTCTCACAGTTAAGTTTTAAGTTGTTTAGGAATTAAAAGGATAGTCTAGGTCTAAGAAGATGTTTTTAGGTTGATAATGCAAGTTAGGATGGAAACTGAGTTAGGTATAGAACTTTAAACTCATTGAGATAGATAATAGAATATTAATATTAGTTGCCAAATATATATAGACTAGACATTGGGAATATATGTTATACCTTATAATTTTCATAATTGTGGCCTAATTATTTTTATTGTTTTGTATTGTATTTATTGTTATAAGAAAAAGAACCTTTTATTGGACTGAAAGGGGGAGCTGTTGAGGGGAAAAAGATACACATTAAAATTTTTTTTTTTTAAGGCCAGGCGGTGGTGGCGCACGCCTTTAATCGCAGCACTTGGGAGGCAGAGGCAGGCGGATCTTTGCAAGTTCGAGGCCAGCCTGGTCTACAAAGCGAGTCCAGGACAGCCAGAGCTGTTAAACATAGAAACCCTGTCTCGAAAAACCAAAAAAAAAAAAAAATTTTTTAAAAAGCAGATAGGGTGAGGGGGAAGAGGGTGGGGGGGAAGGAGAGGACTTTGATTGAGATGTAACTTGAAGAAATAAATAAATGTAAAAACAAAACAAAACAAAAACAAAAACCTAAGCCCCCCAGGAGTCCACTTACTTATTGAAGAGATGATTATCCACCTTGATCTTGCTATAAGCTTTGAAGTCATCTGGCATTAGCATGACAGGGACAGGGACATTGCTCAGCTCATTGATCTGCAAAGCAAGGGCAAAGTGAGGGTCTTTCTTAGCCAGGAAGCCACAGCCTTGGAGACAGAGTGGGAAATGTGGGATGGATACCCCTCCAGATTCTCTGCCTTCTGCTCTCCCTAGCCTCACCTCCACCTGTTGAGTCTCCTCTTCCAGATAAGGAAGTGTTGAAAGGCACCTACCTGTTCCCTGCTCCTCCTCGGGCCTCCCACATATTTCAGTTAATGCTGATAAACCTTGTGGGCCTGCTAGACGTCAGCTAACAATGCCAAATGACTGATCTTTCTTTTTTTTTTTTTAAAGATTTATTTATTACGTATACAGTGTTCTGTCTGCAAGTATATCTGCAGGCCAGAAGAGGGCACCAGATTTCATTATGGATGGTTGTGAGCCACCATGTGGTTGCTGGGAATTGAACTCATGACCTCTGGAAGAGCAGCCAGTGCTCTTAACCGCTGAGCCATCTCTCCAGCCCGACTGATCTTTCTTGTCTTTCTGATGCTGGGGATCAAATCCAGAACCTTACACACACCAGGCCATGCTAGCAAAGATCACCTAGTTGACCTCTGGGGACTCCCTATTTGAACACTGGGTACTTCCTGATGGCACCCTTACTTGTACAAGGCAGTTACTCCATAAGTATCTGTCCACTGTAATAAATGCATTAGTGAACGAATGCCCTACAACCTTTTTGGTTATCAACATAAATTGAGGACTCAAAAAATTAGCTCAAGGCAAGAAAAAAAGCTAGGTGGATCAGAGTGGGTGTACCTTGCATCTCCAAAGCAAATGATTAAATTTAAAGCCACGGGGTGTGGTGTGGCACACCTTTAAATCTCAGTGCTCAAGAGGCAGACCCAGGCAGGGTCTCTGTGAGCTCAAGGCCAGCCTGATCTACAAACAGAGCTCCATGCCAGCCAAGGCTACCTCGTAAGGCCTTGTCTCTAAATTAATTAATTAATTAATTGTTTTATTTTATTAAATAAAATAAGCAGAGGAGTTAGACATCTGAGCCCTGTCTCATTTTGACCCTTCCTAATGAAAGCAGGACAAGACCTGACGTGCTTTGCTTATGCTGAATTAGGGTGTGGGGTTGGGAAATGCTTTGCACCAACTGCAAACAAGCCTTCTCAGTGTAACACACACACACACACACACACACACACACACACACACACACACACATGGTGCTGGGGGGTGGGAGTGGGGGGGTGGTCTAGGACAGGGCCAGCTCCTTGTTGGTGCAGAGTTGAGGGTGGCTCCTGCACTTCCCCATCTTGCTTGGCCAATTAGTAGTCTAATTAGCCACAGATGTCCTCCCCCATCACAACAGAGTATTTGACATTTGACCCTCAACCCAGTTGCCACTAATGCGTTCAGGATTTACAGAGGAAACCTTAGTCATGACTTAATGGACTGGGGGTTAGGGGCACAGGCTTCAGATACTTTCTTTGCAGAACCTGTATTAGCTCCTCCAGGCCCCATGTGGCAGGAAGGGGATAACCTCCAGTCATTAGGACTCCATCAGGAGCACAAATGGGGGAACTGGCATTTAATTTGCTGCTTCTTTTACGTTCTAAATCTTTTTTACTTAGAAATGTCAGCTGATGGAGTAAGTTTCAAGTTAATAGAGGCCAGCAAACCTCTTTCCCAGAGTTGGTGAAAATC
The DNA here is from genome assembly GCA_907164525.1 of Lophiomys imhausi. NCBI lineage: Eukaryota > Metazoa > Chordata > Mammalia > Rodentia > Muridae > Lophiomys > Lophiomys imhausi. The sequence goes on along the minus strand of CAJQZJ010000103.1, from coordinate 45,318 downwards.
CCAGTGCATTTATGGGTAAACTGAGGAAGATGGAGGGAGTGTGTGTGTGTGTGCATGCAAGAAGGGAGAGAGAGAGAGAGAGTGCAATGAGGGGGATATTCAGCCAATAGCTGGCCAATCTTTGACAGGAATAGACACAAAAGCACATCCCAAGTAATTACATCTACATGAAACTCTAGAACAGGAATCTAAACACAGAAATCACACATTACAGGCTGAGTGGGCTGGGGATTGCCAGGACTAAAAGAACGTAGGAAACACGTTCCTCCCCAGGCATGATGGTCCACCTTTAGAAAAACCCCAGCACCCTGGAGGCAGAGGCAGGTGGAGCTCTGTGAGTTTGAGGTCAGTCTTATCTACATAAGCAAGTTTCAGGCAGTCAGGGCTACATAGAAAGACCCTGTCTAAAAACACAAACAAGTAAAACATACAAAACAAAAAGGGGGCTGGAGAGATGGCTCAGAGGTTAAGAGCACTATCTGCTCTTCCAAAGGTCCTGAGTTCAATTCCCAGCAACCACATGGTGGCTCATAACCATCTATAATGAGATCTGGTGCCCTCTTCTGACATACATGCAGGGAGAAAACTGTATAAATAGTAAATAAATAAATCTTTAAAAAAAAAAAAAAAGAGCCGGGTGGTGGTGGCGCACGCCTTTAATCCCAGCACTTGGGAGGCAGAGGCAGGCGGATCTTTGTGAGTTCGAGGCCAGCCTGGTCTACAAAGCGATCCAGGACAGCCAGAGATATTCAGAGAAACCCTGTCTCGAAAAACCAAAAAAAAAAAAAAAAAAAAAAAAATCTAAAAAAAAAAAAAAGAGCTGCTACATGTTCCAGAGTGATAAAAATAATCTAAGACCAGGAGTGGTGGCACTTGCCAGTAATCCTAGCACTTGGGAGGAAGAAAAATCAAGAGTTCAAAGCCAACTGAGTTACATGAGACCGTATCTAAAATAAAAGAAAACACAGAAGGTTAGGCGTATAACTCAGTGGCAGAGCATCTGACGAGCAAATGCAAGGCCTTGGGTCTAATCACCAGCACTGTAAAATAAATACAAAACCAATATAAGAAACCTATATTGGGGGCTGGAGAGATGGCTCAGAGGTTAAGAGCACTGCTGCTGGCTGCTCTTCCAGAGGTCCTGAGTTCAATTCCCAGCAACCACATGGTGGCTCACAACCATCTATAATGAGATCTGGTGCCCTCTTCTGGCCTGCAGGCATAATGCAGACAGAACACTATACATAATAAATAAATAAATCTTTAAAAAAAAAAAAAGGGCCGGGCGTGGTGGCACACGCCTTTAATCCCAGCACTCGGGAGGCAGAGGCAGGTGGATCTCTGTGAGTTCAAGGCCAGCCTGGTCTACAAAGTGAGTCCAGGACAGTCAAGGATACACAGAGAAACCCTGTCTCGAAAAATCTAAAAAAAAAAAAAAAAAAAGAAACCTATATTGTTTGGTTACATGAACATATATACCTTTTATCAAAAGCCAGTAAACTGGCCAGGCATGGTGGCTCACACCTTTAATTCCAGCACTTGGGAGGCAGAGACAGGCGGATCTCTGTGAGTTCGAGGTCAGCCTGGTCTACAAAGCGAGTCCAAGACAGCCAGAGCTGTTACACAGAGAAACTATCTCAAAAAGTCAGTAAATTGTACATTAAAAATTTGGGTTTTAGGGAAGGAGGGTAGGAAGAAAAAAAAATTGTGGGTTTTATTGTATGCTCAGTTTTCTTTGATAAAAGCAGTTTTATGATTTCCAGCTTTCCTGACTGTGATGATCTTTAGTGGCTACACCTTCCACCTTCAAAAGAACAGATGCTGGGCTGGAGAGATGGCTCAGTGGTTAAGAGCACTGGCTGCTCCTCCAAAGGACCCGGGTTCAAATCCCAGCACAAACATGGCAGTTCACAGCTGTCTGTAATTGCCGGGCATGGTGGCACATGTCTTTAATCCCAGCGCTCAGGAGGCAGAGGCAGGCGGATCTCTAAACCAGACAGACCAGCTAGTCTGGTCTACAAAGTGACTCAAAGTGAGTGCAGGACAGCCAGGTATACACAGAGAAGACTTGTCTCAAAACAAAACAAAACAAAACAAAAAAAACCAACAAAAACCCTCAAGAGAACAGATGCATTGAAAGGGTGCTCACAAGAGACTGACTGTCAAATCTGTGCCTACAGCGGAAACCAGTCCATTTCCTTGTTTTTCTGCCCTCAGACACAATTCATGGTGGCTATCCCACTTCCTTTTTCCTGGCATTTCAAGCCCTGCTCTAAAAAAGGAGAAATAGACAGTCAGAAGGCTGCAGGAGGACCTCGAGTTTAAGGCCAGCCTGGAATATACACAGAAAGATCCTGTCTCAAAGATACCAGCGGGCTGTGCTGGGACACGCCTGGAGTCCTGGCAGTTAGGAGGCAGAGACAGGAGGATGAGTCAGGCAGTGAGACCGGCACAAACACTATGAAAAAAGGGGCAAAAAACGCCTTTAATTCCAACACTTGGGAAGCAGAGGCAGGCAGATCTGTTTGAGTTGGAGACCAGCCTGGTCTATACGGCCAGTTCCAGGCCATTCATGGCTCTCTGCATGGTGGTAGGGCTCTAGCTCAAAACAAAAGGGCAATACAGAAAATGGAGAGCAGGGCTCTCAGACAAGTCTGACTTTTCTTTTTTTCTTTTCTGAGACAGTGCCTTCCTATGTAGCCCTGGCCTGGCACCTGCTATGTAGACCAGGCTGGCCTCAAACACTTGCTCCTATCTCCTCTCTGTTTCTGAGTGCTCAGATCACCTGCAGGCACCACACAACTTCAGAGCAGTTCATTGGCTGGGAGAATATGTTTACTCCCAAACATTACAGACCCTGCTACAAAGTAATTCTGGACTAATGCAAGACACAACTTGTTACTAAAGCCAGAGCTTGATACTTCTGGAATTAGAAGACTGTACCTTAACCACAATTGATACTGGCTGTCCTGGAACTTGCACAGTAGACCAGGCTGGGTTTGAACTCAGAGATCTGCCTGCCTCTGCCTCGGGAGAGCTGGGATTAAGAGTGTGTGCCGATACCACCTGGCACAATTGATTATTCTAATAGGACCAGGCTGAATTATTCTAACAGGAACTACTAAAGAATACTTTACTCATTAGTTTTCTGAATCCTTTTTTAAAAAGCTTTATTTTTAAATATAAATTTATGTGTATGTCTATATACGTAGATAGGTACATAATGAGTGTAGGTACCCGAGGGGGCTAGAAAAGGGTGTCAGAGCCTCTGGAGCTGGAGTTACAGGTGGTTGTGTGTAAGTGCCTGTGGTGCACGTGTGTGTGTGTGTGTGTGTGTGTGTGTGTGTGTGTGTGTGTGTGTGTGTG
>CAJQZJ010000103.1:15473-39377 GCA_907164525.1 Lophiomys imhausi | reverse complement strand
GGCCTGTAGGTATATCTGCAGACAACACTGTATACATAATAAATCAATCTTTAAAAAAAAGAAAAGAAGAATGGAAAGGACACGGGGCTAGAGAGATGGCTCAGTGAGTAAAAACACTTGTTGTTCTACAGGGGGCTCAGGTCCAGCTCCCAGCACTGTCTGTAATTTCAGTTCCAGAGCACCTGCAGCCCTTTCCTGGCCTTTGTGGGCACCACACACAGGCAAGACACCCATACACATGAAAGAAAAAAAAGTCATTCTTTAAAAAAAAAGGCCGGGCGGTGGTGGCGCACGCCTTTAATCCCAGCACTTGGGAGGCAGAGGCAGGCGGATCTCTGTGAGTTCGAGGCCAGCCTGGTCTACAAAGCGAGTCCAGGACAGCCAGTGCTGTTATACAGAGAAACCCTGTCTCAAAAAAAAAAAAAAAAAAATGCTAGCCTGGCATGGTGGCCCACGCCTTTAATCCCAGCACTCGAGGGGCAGAGACAGGTGGATCTCTGTGAGTTCAAGGCCAGCCTGGTCTACAGAGTGAGTTCCAGGACAGTTAGAGAAACCTTGTCTCAAATAAAACAAAACAAAAGGCTAAATAAAAAGAATAAAGGCCAACAGAATAATCCATGATCTGTCTTGAGAGGCTCCCTGCTTCCCTCAGGGTGAAATTAATTACTCATTCCTCTGTGTATCTATGGTAATTTCATTCATTCATTGTTTCTCAAGAGTGCCAAGGTGCATGTGTGTAGGTCAGAGGACAGCTAACCATTTGAAGTTAGTTGTCCAACTAATAAGGAGCCATTTTCCTCTTTCCTCCACTACATGAGTTCCAGGTATGGAAGGCATATGGTCAGGCTTGGCGGCAGACATCTTTACCTGCTGAGCCATCTCACAGGCCAGGTAATTTCTTTACATGTCTGATTTCTCCACTCGGCTGAGAACCTTTAGCCCATGACTGGAACTAAACTGTTGCTCAATAAATGTTGAACTGAAGGATAGATGAGCAGAAAAGAAAGGAGGGAGTTGGGGTCTGAAGGATGAAGGTGAACAGAAAGTGAACCCCAGGGGAGACAAGCAAGCCTTGTAACTGTATTAATATCTCCCCGTCTGGAGGATAGGAGAAGTTACGGTTAGCTGCTGAGTCTATGGCCGGACTGCGAAGCCTCAAGTATTAGAAAGAGAAAAATAAACTTTACTTGGGGAAGTCAGACAAGGGGAACTTAAGTTTTGTAGCGGGAAAGGTCCTAGGAGATGTGTGTGCGCTTGCTTTTCCTATTTGTGAAGTCCTGAGCCCGTCTCTTCCCCTTAAGCAGCATGGAGGACACCATGGAACACAGATCCATTTGAACGCCAGGCTAAGCATACCACACTGGAAGGCAAGTCTGTTGCATCTCCTCGCATAAATGGTTTCTGGATTATCCACATGATTAATTCCTGGAGCCAGGAGCCTAAATAATGCAGAGGGTAAACAAACTGAGTAAGAAGCAAGGCTGGCCATGGTGGCTCACACCTCTGCACTGGAGAGGAAGGGGCAGGGAAACTACATGCCACACAGTGAGATCCTGGCTCAAAAGAAAAGAAACTGGGCCCGTGGAGCTGGGAATCTCCCAGCTGCTTGAGAACACTGCAAATCCAGGGCCTGCCTGGGATACAGAATAAGTTTAGGCCACCCTGTGCAACTTAATGAGACTCCATTTAAATAAAACAATAGCGGAAAGGGGGCTGAGGATGGTAGAGTATTTACCTAGCATATACAAACATGGCCCTAGGTCTGTTACTCAGCACTGCATAAAACCAAGAGCAATTACACAGGCGTGTAAATCTAGCATTCAGAAGGTGGAGGCAGGAATTTCAGAAGTTCAAGGTCATGCTAGGCTACTCAGAGAGCTTGAGGCCAGTTTGAGGCAGGGGATCAGAGATGCCATGCTTCTGATAGGTTGCTAGCCTTTCCTGAAGGTTCTCTTTCTTCAGAAGCAGATATGAGACTATATCTTAAAAAAAAAAAAAAAGTGCTTGCCTAGCATGCACAAGACTCTGGGTTCATAACCATATCCCAGGACTGCAAATAAATAAACAAACAAACAAATAAACAAATAAATAAGTACAATTTGTTTTTAAGTACACAAAGGGTTTAACAGACATTCTCCAAAGGAGATATACAACAGCCAGTGCATATGGAAGGATGCTAAGCATCATTAGTTACCAGAGAAATGCAAGTCAAAATCACAATGAGATACTGTTTCACACCCACTAGAATGCCTATGCTAAAAAAGACAGTAACAAGTGTTGACAAGGATCTGGAGCAATTACATCACACACTGCTGGAGGAAATGTACAATGCTGTAGCCACCCTGGGGAAGAGCTGGCAGTTTCTCAAAGGAGTAAACACAGAGTTACCATCAATTGCTACTTCTCTTCTTGGTAAGGCTCCACACATAATGTGGTTCCTAAAGAGACCAACAAACACCAGACAGGGCAGCCTTCCTGTTCTGTGTTCCTTCAGAGAGTATACTCCCTAATTCCAGATCCTTCCCCTAAAATCCCAGTTTTCTTTCTGTCCTCACTAGTTCTGCCCTGTGTGTGTGTGTGGAGGGGGGTCTAACATCTTTTCTCTTCCTCTCCTATCTTCTTTTCCTCCACAGAGACCCGCATATCTTATCCAGGGACTCCTATGACAACACTGAGCTCAAATGCCTCTCTTAAAAAAACAAAAAAACAAGTCAGTTCTTTTGAAAAGGTCTCTCTCTGGGCATGGTGGTGCACACCTTTAATCGTAGCACTCAGAAAGGCAAGTGTATCTCTGTGAGTTTGAGGCCAGTCTGGTCTGCCCAGTGAGTCCAGGACAGCCAGGGCGACACAGAGAAACCCTGTCTCAAAACAAACAAGCAAACAAACAAACAAAAGGTTTCTCTTTTCCACTCAGAAGTAAACCAGAAAGTCACTGGCTTTTGCTAGAGACATACACACTCACATCTGACATACCATTTTAGTCCCAGCTCCAGAGATTGAGAAACTGAAGAACTGAGGAAGGATGACATCTGAAATCTTAAGGGGCATAGAGGTGTAACAGGAAGCTTCTGAAGAAAAGGAATCTTCGAGAAAGGCCAGCAACCCACCAGGAGCAACACAACCCTGATCCCCTAGAGAAATGGCAAGACGGTATGTCCTTCTGGGCACATGCATCTCACATGGAACCTTACCGTAGGCCAGAATGAAGCAAGACAACTAGCTGACCTTCACAGCTCCCCTATCCAGGGAGGTGGTGCTGCTCCAAGTATCCCCCTCCCAATCATATTCGGGTGTGTGTGGATCTTGCCTAAAGTCGACGCTTTTCCAGCTAGCCCATCAAACGTTCTTGAAGGGAGCATAGGGAAATGGTAGCCACCAGGCCCACTTGCCACACAGAGTCTTCCATCAGATGCTCACGATTTTGCAGACTTATTGCCTGCCTGTGAGAGAACCAAATACCATACCCAACCCCAGAAACTGGTATGCACAGCAGACACCCCCCCCTGCACCGTCCCCCAGTACATATTCACGTTCTCTAGCAAGACTCGTCTAACCTCGTCTAACCTTGGTCATAGCTGAGAGAGTAAAAGGAGCAAACGACCTGTCACTCAAGAACCACTACTAACCAATAGAGCCTCTTGGTGCTGGTCAAGGAATTGGATCTTACAGTGACCACAGGCAAGCTACCCTCGGCCAAAGGCTCTTTGTCTCACAAGTAAAATTAGGGAGCCGGGGTTATCCACCTTCAGGTTCCTAATATCAGCTAGCTCTCTGCACAGACAGGATGCTTTCTAGTGAGAAGGACGATGTCAAACAAAATCAAGATCTGACTTCCAGAAAGGGATACAGGGTTCACATTTTGCTGACCCAGTTTCCCTGGAAAAGTCAGATGACCCCCAGAAGCAACAGGAAGCAAGAGGAACAAACTCTGCTCACTGTTGACCTCCAGCAGCTTCAGAGACTCAAGCATCACACGACCCTGCCGGATACTCATTAACCCCAGTGATGACACGGAAAAGGGTAACCTGCCCAAGACTGAGAGCCCAACCACAGGGACCTCACATCCACTTGCACTCTTCTCTGTGGGACAATGAGATCTGACACACTAGCTGAGGCTGTAGTTCCTCAATCTCCAGCCAAAGGCCCCTCTAGGTCTCCTACCAAAGCAACAGAAAATGAAGCCTTGCTGCCCCTGGGCCCCTGCCTGGGTCATTGTTTGGTCTTATGGGCAATTTCAAGTGTTCAGAAAAGCCAGGAAGCCTAAAGAATGAAATCCACAAGAGACTCAAGCCTTCATTTCCCTCACTCTAAACTTGTGGCTGGTGATGCTTGTGCCTCAGGTTTCTCTCTTTGCTTCCAGCATAGGGACTCACAAAGAAATGGTCCCAAAGCAAGTTGCAAGCCACTGGAAGAGGACAGACCCTAAACACACAGCATATAAACAAAGTCAACCAGCTAACGCGGTCCACATGAAACTTCTTGGCAGAGGCTCCTACACAATCCCAAAGCACCAAGGACTCAGGGAACCACTCACCTGGGACAGTAATAACCACTATCAAATCCTGAAAAATCATACGATAGACAAGAAGTCAACGTCTTTGAAACACCAGAGAAGAACAGGGAAGATACATTATATCCATAACCAGCACTACACTCCCTCAGGCCGTGGGTTCGCTCTTCTCTTTCAAGGGGACCCAAGTCAAGTGTCTGTGTTCAGAGGAGCCTCTGCTTCTCCAGTTGGTATGTCTTCATGAGGAACAAGAAGAAGAAGAAAGGAAACCCAGAGAGAATTTCCACAGCCAGGGGTAAGGAGGCCTAGAAGATGGGGAACTTTGAGCAGCTACACCAAGGAAACGACCACGAACAGGAATATTTAGGCAAGCTAGTGCCACCTGCCCTGTCAACTGGGCAACGATCTGATCTGCAGCCAGCTATAAGAGACAAGGGGAATAGCCATGCAACAGACGGACTGAGGTTAGAGGCAGCGGCGTCGCAGCAACCAGGCCTTCCTTCGGAGCTCCGGGGTTGCATAGAGCGGGCATACGGACGCAGGAAACCAGAGGGGCTGGCGCAAAGGGGAGACGGCGATGGGCATAGCACGGGGACACCAGGCCTCGCGTGGCGAGCGGGGAGTGCACGCCCGGCCGGACAGCGTGCACGGGTGGGCGGGCATGCAAGTGGCTCGGCGGAGGGGTTGCAGGCGTCACCCGCGGGGCGAGCGTGGCGAGGCCCGGGGGTGTGGGGGCGCGCACGGGGAAGCTGGTTACCGTGTGGTTCACCCCCCACATCAGGACGCTGAGAATCGGTTCGCTGGCCCGGAATAGCTTCACTTTCTGGCACACGAAATGCTTCTTCTTGGTCTTGGTTTTGCTGGCGCTCAGCGGCGCCACCGCCACCGCCGTGGTACTGGTGCAGTTGGACGACATGCCCGGGGCGGCGGCGGCGGCGGCGGCGAAAGGGGGGGTGGCAGAGACAGTGCACCAGCGAGCGGCCCCAGGCCTCCCCCGAACCGATCCCCTCCCCCGCTGCTTCACGGAGCCATGGTCGCGCCCGTCCCGTTACCTCCCCACCCCGCCCCGGTGGTTCCGTCCGCCCCACGCCCCGCCCCGCCCCGCCCCGGGGAGCAGCCAGCGCGTTCCTCACTCCGCCCCCGGGCGGCACCGCCCACCGGCCCCCGGCCCTCCCCTCCTCGTCGGAATGGTACCGCCCGTCCCGCCCGCGGCCGCCCCGCCCACCCCTCCTCCACCGGCCTGACGGAACCCCGCCGGATTCATGCGCTGGGGAGAGGAGGACGGGGAATGGCCAGCCTCGCGGCACTCCACGAGAAGGGCTCCCTGCTCGGCGCCCCTCGAGGCCGGAGTTTGGCTTTGCCTCAACCTGAAATAACAAGATGGCGACAGCGCCACAGCCTCGGGAGGGGAAGAGGGGCCGGCATGAGAGGAGACTGGGACCTACCATCCCCACCCCGGGGATAGAGGAGTAACACGGCCAAGGGAAAAAGAAGTCCTGCCTGGAAAACAGGGACCGCCTCCTCGCTCCACCCAAGCGTGGATCTTCCCACTCCCCTGGGCCGACCTCAAGCTCCACCCTCGGGACACGCCCCCTTTCCCCGGGGCCAATCAGGAGAGCAGACGGGGAATCCTAGGTTTTTATGAATGGGCCGCGCGCCCACTCACCTGCCGCCTGGCCTCCTCTAAACTGAGGGTCAAGTTCAGAGACCGCTTGAACCTGCGAACTGCTATCCTAATAATCCTTTCATTCTTGCTCTAAGAAATCGAGTTAACTGCCTACGGTTTATTACGTAATTTCTCTTGGACGAAGGATCTCTGTATTCGACACAAATCACAGGTCAACACTTGTGCAGGGAAATGAAAACTCAGTACCATCCATGCACATGGTCCGTCGCGCTTTACACAGTTACGAAAATAAATGTAGCCTTTATTACCAAGTAATAAAATAAAAGCCATAATTAACCATAGCACAGGACAGCAGGATGAGGTGATTAAATGAATAATATTACATTCTCTAGGGAATGAAAATTGAGTTTTAAGAATTACAAACTGGAGCCGGGCGTGGTGGCACACGCATTTAATCCCAGCACCTGGGAGGCAGAGACAGGCGGATCTCTGTGAGTTCAAGGCCAGCCTGATCTACAAAGTGAGTCCAGGATAGTCAAGGATACACAGAGAAACCCTGTCTAAAAAAAAACTAAAAAAAGAATTACAAGCTGGGCATGGTGGTGCACACCTTTAATCGCAGCACTGGGGTATGTTGGGGGGAACAGAGGCAGGTGGATCTCTGTGAGTTCAAGGACAACCTGGTCTACAGAGTGAGTCCAGGACAGCCAGGGATGTTACACATAGAAACCCTGTCTCAAAAAAAAAAAAAAAAATTAGCTGGGCAGTGGTGGCGCACGCCATTAATCCCAGCACTTGGGAGGCAGAGGCAGGCGGATCTTTGCGAGTTCGAGGCCAGCCTGGTCTACAAATTGAGTCCAGGACAGCCAGGGCTACACAGAGAAACTCTGTCTCGAAAAAAAAAAAAATTACCATGCCAGCTGGGCGTGGTAGCACACGCCTTTAATCCTAGCACTGGTGAGGCAGAAGCTGGCAGATCTCTTAGTTCAAGACTAGCCTGGTCTACAGAGTGAGTTCCAGGAGAGCCAAGGGTAATAACACAGAGAAACCCTGTCTCGAAACACCAAAAAAAAAAAAAAGAAAAGAAAAACAATTACAGTGCCTGAAATTTTAGTGCTTAGAAAAATAAAAATCCAAATATATTTTAGGTGGAATTAGGAACTGGTAGAACAAGGAACTGGCTTAACTAATGTATGGGTTAGGAGTGCCTCTAAGGGCCACATGATCTGTAGTCACAGCTCCAGAGGCTGAGACAGAAGGATGAAGAGTTCAAGGTCAGCGAGGGCTGGGGTGAATCTGTTGTCTGATTATTTAAAGAGCACCTAGAAATTCCCTGATCAAATGAGGGCTTTCTGGTGAAAGAATGGGAAAGGAATGGCAGTAAAGACACAGTAGTGGTCCCTTGAGTCTTAGTTTTTTTTTTTTTTTTTTGTTTTGTTTTTTTTTTGTAGTTATTACAGGATAAAAGAGAAGCTAGCAAGCTTGGGTTGGTGGCTCACACCAGTAATCCCAGCCAGTGCTCCGGAGGCTGAAGCAGGAGGGCCACTGCCAGGCCAGCCTGGGCAGTTAAGGGCCCTGTCTCAAAAGACAAACCACAAAGCCGGGCGGTGGTGGCGCACGCCTTTAATCCCAGCACTTGGGAGGCAGAGGCAGGAGGATCTTTGTGAGTTCGAGGCCAGCCTGGTCTACAAAGCGAGTCCAGGACAGCCAGAGATATTCAGAGAAATCCTGTCTCGAAAAACCAAAAAAAAAAAAAGACAAACCACAAAGTAGCAGTAGCAGCAATAGTGTGTCAGCCTATGATCCCAGCACTTGGGAGGTAATGGTCAGAGAGAGGATCTGAAGTTCAGGGTTATCTCCAGCTTCATAGTGTGTTCAAAGCTAGCCTGAGCTACAAAAGACCCTGCCTCAAAAGAAGCAAACCAAAACTAGCCAGGAAATAAATAGCTTCTGCATTGTTTTCTTTTAGGAGCCACAGAACATCCTGACAACCCGGAACCTGACTCCTGTACTGTTGGGCTGCCCAATATGAGTGAGACTGAATAGAGGAGGGTGTGTACTTTGGCAGGTGCTATGAATGCAACCTAACACATTTGTAGGGGACAAAGTCACTTTCAAATGTCAAAAGGTGAGCTGCCAAACAGCTACATTCTGTCAGTAACCCCTAGGCATCAAGTCAGAGAGAAGAGTAAGCCAAGCTGCTTACTGTGTTACTTTCTGACAAGGTTATCAAACAAAATGTTCTCACAAAACTAACTTTTTAAAAGCAACTATAAAATTATACATTTGTACATATACACACTGTATTATTACGGCTCAAAGACCAAAGAGAGTTAACAGTTAATTTAGGGTTTTTGTTTTTGGGGTTTTTTTGGTACTGTTTTTTTCTTCCAGCTTCTTTGTCATTCTCTTGCATTTCCCTCACATTCGGCTATTCTCTCACACAATCTATTAAATAGAATGAATGTTCATTTATCCCAGGAAGCACAGTCCGTCTGGGTGTCTCTGGCAGTCTGATCCATTCAATCAGGTGGGAAGGAAAGGTGTGACGGGCATCCAAGCCTTCTAGCACCCATCCATTAAAACACAGTCAAAACCCACAGTGCATCCAGCCAAAGTTCCTGAGGGTCCCAGCATCAAGTCACATTGGTTTTTAAAGGATGTTCCATGTTTCACGAGTCAATGGACAGGGGCACTTTGAACAGTAGTGGTTTTTCATCTGTAGAAGAAGCCATTTGAACTCTTATAAAGAGAATTTTAAGGAGTCATCAGCAGCCTCTCTGGCAAATTCAGGAAAACCAGTAAGAGAGACTGGTCTTCATCTTTTCATAAAGTTCTTTTCCAGAGCTACTGATGTTCGTTGTAGAGAATGGATGTTGCGCTTCACCCGGTCCTCCAGGGAGGAAGTAGACGCACTCTCCAGCTTCATTCGGCTAGGGAAGAAAAGACAGGTGAATGGAAAAAAAAAGAACTTTTTTTTTTCAACTGGTCAACTCTGGCAGAATCAGAAGAAACAAGTTTGTAGCCAGAAAGCAACTGTAGAAACACAAGTTCTTTTCAGCCCACATAGACAAATTTCAAATGGCTCCATCTGGAATCAGGGTATTTAAATGTCCATAAGGGGAAATTCATCTGTTTTGGAAAACAAGTCAAGTTTTATTGGAAAAAGGGTTTTTGAGTCATAAATTTTTACTTAAAAGGAAGGCCAAGGAATTTCAGTGATTTGGGAAAAATACCAATCACTTCTTCTCCTTCAAATAAAAATCTCCCACTATCTGGCTAGAAACTGGGAGCAGTACCAAAAGTGGTCCCAAGGCTGAGTTCTGAAGTCTGGACACAGACAAACACCACCAACTCCCGAGCAGCGGGCCTCACGGAGACCGTGAGGTGGAAGCCCAGGCATGCACGAGCACTTACTGGATGAACTTGCCGGACCGAGAGTCCAGCTTCTCCAGCCTGCGCTCTCGTTCATCCTCCTTGGCATGCCTCTTGAGGGTGTTGAGCCTCTCCTCCTCTCTCCACTTGGCATTTTCCATCATCTCCTGCCGTTTCCGCTCTAGTTCCTCTGCTGAGAGTTTTCTGTGGAGCACAAAAACAATCCCATTGCTTCTACCCCTTCCCCAGCAAAACAAAATAGAAGCAGCTCAGTATGCAGGCAGGTCACAGGCCTGCCAGCTCATGGCTTGCCAAAGAACCAAGAGGAACAGTGCCATGCCAGGATGTTTCCTTCCTTCTGATGTCTCAGTCAGGGGGTCCCAAACAAATCAAGAAGACTTTCAGGGAAGGATTTCATAATCACACTCAGTAATCACTGGGCTAATCATTTTTGATGGGGTGGTGTTCAGCATTCTAAATGTTGATTGGTCCTGTTTGCTGTCTGTTACTTACTTTGTCTCTGATTGGTTAAATAAATGCTGAGGTCTGGAGATTGGGCAAAGACAGAGATAGGTGGCTTTTAGAGAGAGAGAGAGAGATAGCATCTTGGGAAAAGAAGGCCTGAGAGAAGCCAGGAGCAAACAAGGATTAAAGAAGATCCTTCTACGTGGCCTGGAACATCAGCTTAGCGTGGAGAATAATAGTCCAAAGGGACATATGTATATATGGGGTCATATTTGGGTAATAAAATTATGAGCTAGCTTAGATGGGCTAGGATTGCACAACCCAGGCCTAGGCTTGTTAAAATCCACATGGTATCTGTGTGCATTCATTTATAATGGCGGGTTAAGGATTAACACCGCTGACCAATTAAAAATAATATAACTACTGGTTAAACAATTTAAACAATTTTTTTCAACATATCTTAAAACAACAACAACAACTACAAAATAGATTGAGAGCTAATCTAGAACCTAACTGTACAACAAGTATGTCATCACCACTAAGAATGCAAAGAACAGAGGACTGAGCCATCAGAGAGATTGTGGCTACCTCACCCTCCATAAAGGATGCTTAAAAACCCCTGGGTAAAAACAAAAGCAAAAACCCATGGATATGGGGACTGAGATGTCTCGGTAGGCAAGAGCACCAGCTGTGCAAGAATGAGGTCCTGAGTTCAAATCCACAGCACCATGTAAAAGCTGGACACAGCCACACATGCCTGTAACCCTAGCATTAATGGGTAAAAACAGGCAAATCTGAGGAACTAGCTGGCCACTTAGCCTAGACAAATCATTGAGCTCCAGATTCAGTGAGAAACCCAGCTCAGAGAATAAGGTAGAGTCCATTGTCCTCCTCTGACCTCCACATGTGTGGGTGGGGGTGTACAGGCCACACACATTCATGGATCCAACCCGAGAACGTCAAGTACCACTTTGAGATGAAGGTATTGACCTCAGACTATAACAGGCAGGCCTTCTTCCCTGCCATTCATCCTAAATGAAGTTAGAACAAAAAAAAAAGGAAGTGATGAACCAGATCAGTTACCACTTAACAATGTTAGACACCCAAAGCTATTTCTTCTAAAATAGGTATGTTATAGTTTGTACATTAATAGCTTGTGATACACAGTTTTCTCTTTAAAGGGAAAAATGATGGAGTTCTAATTTTTAAACAGTGCCAATTTGAGCTGGTGTGGTGACATACACCTTTAATCCCAGCACCTGGGAGGCAGAGGCAGGCGGATCTCTGTGAGTTCAAGGGCAGCCTGATCTACAAAGTGAGTCCAGGACAGCCAGAGATACACAGAGAAACCCTGTCTTGGGAAAAAAAAGAAAAAAAAGAAAAAAGTGGCCATTTGGAGAAACAAACAAAAATACCAAAACCTAACATTTAGTTATCCATGGCAACTATGCTTCCTGTCAAAACACTGAACTGGCTAACTAAGCATGGTGTTAATCCCACCTTTAATCCCAGCACTTGGGAGGCAGTACTCACAGAGGCGTCTCTGTGAGTTAGAGGCCAGCCTGGTCTATATAATGAGTGTCAAGACAGCCAGGGGTACCTAGTGAGACCCTGTCTCAAAAACAAACAAACAAAATCCTAAACACAACTCAACTAAATAAATATATAAAACTGATTACTGTGGACACACACACACACACACACACACACACACACACACACTCTCTCTCTCTCTCTCTCTCTCTCTCTCTCTTGTGATCCTAGTATTTTAGATGCTGAAACAGGAGGATTTCGGAGACTTCCAGGCCAGCCTGAGCTACAGAGGACACTTGATGTAAAGCCTGTGTGAGCATGTGTGTGTGTGTTTATGTGGAAGACCAAAACAGTATCAGACGTTACTCTTCAACCCATTCTCTGCCATATTTCTTCAGACAGAGTCTCTCGCTGAACGTGGAGCTCACCAATTCAGTTAGGCCGGCTAAGCAACAAGGCCAGGGATCCATTTATGCAGCTGTCCTTTACACCGAGTGAGGCTTCTCTCCAGCCCCATTCTCATTTATAACTTTATTAACTTCCCTTTTCCTCTACATGGGTGTTGGTGATCGATCCCAGGATGTCAGCCTTGGTATAAAGGCTTAACCACTGAGCCACCTGGCCAGCCAGACTTTGCCCTTTCAATGTGCCTTACTAGATAAAGAGGTTGGGGTCAAATGATTAAAAAGCTGACAAGAGGCCGGGCGGTGGTGGCGCACGCCTTTAATCCCAGCACTTGGGAGGCAGAGGCAGGCGGATCTTTGTAAGTTCGAGGCCAGCCTGGTCTACAAAGCGAGTCCAGGACAGCCAGAGATATTCAGAGAAACCCTGTCTCAAAAAACCAAAAAAAAAAAAAAAAAAGCTGACAAGAGGGGTGTGGCTATGGTTGTCCACACTTGTAATTCCATCAGTTGAGAAGCTAAGGTAGAAGAATCACCACAAGTTCAAATCCAGCCTAGTGAACAATACAAGCCAAGTATAAAAACAAAAACAAAAAACAAAGCCAGGCATGGTGGCGCACGCCTTTAATCCCAGCACTTGGGAGGCAGAGGCAGGCGGATCTCTGTGAGTTTGAGGCCAGCCTGGTCTACAAAGCAAGTCCAGGAAAGCCAGGGCTACACAGAGAAACCCTGTCTCAAAAAAACAAAACAAAACAAACAAACAAACAAAAAACCAACAAAACTGACCACAGATGAGGATGTAACTCAGCTGGTAGAGTGCCTTCCCTGAATGAACAAAGCCCTGGTTTGATCCCTAACACCATACAAGTTGGGAGTAATAGCAATGCTTTTAATCTCAGCACTCAAGAGATGGAGTCAGAATGATCATAAATTCAAGGATCAACCTTGTTTGTACACCAAGTTTGAGGCCATCAGCCTGGGATGATACTATGTCTCAAGAAAAGGAAAGAGAAAAAAAAAAAAAGGGCAAGAAACATCACCAGGCATGATGGCGCACACCTTTAATCTCAGCACTCGGGAAGCAGAGGCAGGTGGATCTCTGTGAGTTCAAGGCCAGTCTGGTTTACAAAGTGAGTTCCAGGACAGCCAGGGCTTCACAGAGAAACCCTGTCTCAAAAAACCTAAACAAAGAGAGAGAGAGAAAAAAATGCAAGAAATATTTATCAGAAGAATGAAGGAAGGAGATCGACGCACTTCCCACGTCTCTGCTGTGAGTGCTGCAGCCTCGTCCAGCGGAACTTACCTGGTATATCCAGAAGCATGCCGCCTCTGATAGACGTCCTTTTTAGGTGATGGGCTGTCTCTCTCTTTCCTGTCTACCTTAGAGGTGTGCCTGTAACAGATACAGAGGGGACAAGCCTTGTTATATGGGGGATTGTTAGTATATCCTCAACCAATGGAACTCCCTTAAAAGTATAATCCAGGCTGGGCAGCAATATGGCTCAGTGGGCAAGGGCACTTACCACCAATCCTGACAAGCTGAGTTCAATCTTCAGGAATCCACATGGTGGAGGACAGAACCAATTGCCTCAAATTGTTCTCTGACCTCCACAAGTGGAGTGGCACAAAGGTACACACACAAATAAGTAAATAAAATTAAGTATAATCCAGGGCCTCAGGAAGCCCAGCAGTTAAGATGTCTTGCTTAAATAAGTATGAGGCCAGAGGTCAGATCCCAGCCCCACATAACAAGCCAGGCGCAGTCCTGTGCATGTCTATGACCCCAGCACTGAGTGGGAAGGAGACAGGCGAATCTCTGGGGTTTGCAGGCTTCCACTCTAGCCAAAGGGGGAAAAAAGTGAGCTGGGTTCAGGGCGAGACTGCCTCGATGGAGTAAGGTGGGTAGTGGCAGACACCTGTTTTGGTTTTATTTTAGTTTACTTTACTTTTTGAGACAGGGTTTCTCTGTGTAGCCCTGGCTGTCCTGGAACTCACTCTGTAGACCAGGCTGGCATTGAACTTACAGAGATCCACCTGCATCTGCCTCCCGAGTGCTGGGAATAAAGGCGTGCGTCACCTCAACTGGCAACTGCGGACAGCTGTGAACTGCCACGTGGGTGCTGGGATTTGAACCCAGGTCTTTTCAAAGAACAGCCAGTGCTCTTAACCGCTGAGCCATCTCTCCAGCCCAGAAGACACTTTCTTTTGGCTTCCATACAAGCACAAGCATGTGTACCCACCCACAAATGTGTGCAGAAACCACACATATACACTATACTCACATACAGAAAAAAAATATAACTCAAACAGAAGAAGAACTTCTGTCAGCACAATTAGCCCTACAAATGCTATTCACTGTGATCACACTATAATTTCGGGAAGTAAAGGAAAGAATGACAGACAGGAAGTAAAGCTGAGAAACTGAGAATGGAACCGGTGAGCATCACCCAGAGAAAACACCTGCTGTGACCAGACCCTTAAGGTCATGGATTATCTCCCAGGGAACTCCCATACTCACAGTTTGTTGGGCCTCCTGTCCCGGGACCTCTCTTCCTTGGTGCTCTTCCTGCTGACATGTCTGGGGGGTGAGTGGGAGGAGCTTCTTGATCGGGAATGGTTCTTCATCCCCCGTTGCTCAGCCAGAGAACCCTGCAGTCCCTGGTTGCGGTCAGAGTCTCTCACCTATATCATTAAGAAAGAGATGAGAGGGCTGGAGTGATGGCTCAGAGGTTAAGAGCACTGGCTGTTCTTCCAAAGGTCCTGAGTTCAATTCCCAGCAACCACATGGTGGCTCACAATCATCTACATTGAGATCTTGTGCCCAGGCATTTATGTAGAGCAAATTCTGTATACATAATAAATTAATAAATAAATGTTTAAAAAAAAAAAAAAGAAAGAGATGAGAAACCATTCATAGGAAAATCTACTAGTTCAAACAGAAATGCAGTAAAGCAAGGGAAAGAATGTACAATGGGGTTCTTTAAAGTACCAAAAGTAATCAATATGACTAGATATCTGCATGTTGGTTAAGGGGCCTACCTGAATCCTAGTACTTAAAATGCTAAGAGAGCCGAGCATGGTGGCACATGCCTTTAATCCCAACACACGGGAGGCAGAGGCAGGCAGATCTCTGTGAGTTCAAGGCCAGCCTGGTCTACAGAGTGGAGTCCAGGACAGCCAGGGTTATACAGAGAAACCCTGTCTCAAAAAACCAAAAAAAAAAAAAAATGCTAAGAGAAGTAAGTGTATTGTAACTTCAAGACCAGTTTGTGATACATTCTGAGATCCCATCTTTAAAAAAACAAAGAGCTGGACATATAACCAACCCTAGCAACTCAGGAAGCAGAGGCATAAAGATCAAGTCTGAAACTAGTTTGAACTACATATGGAAATCCTATTCAGAAACACCAAGGATTGCCTGTCATATCTGTAATTCCAGCATTCAGAATGCTAAGGCACAAGAATTTTTGAGGCAGAATTTTGGAGAGAGAGAGAGAGAGCCCAGTTCACACCTTTAATCCCAGCACTTGGGAAACAGGCAGATGAGTCCAGGCCAGCCAGGGCTACATAGTGAAACCCTGTCTAAAAAACAAAACAAACAATAACAACGAAAACAAAACCCAATCAGATGTATCAAGGTACTGTATCCCTAGCGCTTAGGAGGCGGAAGTAGGAAAGCTAGAATTTCAAGATCAGTCAGCCTTAGCTCCAGACTGAGATCCAGGTCAGCCTTCACATAATCTCAGAAACACAAAAGCAAGGGGCTGGAGAGATGGCTCAGGAGTGAAGAGCACTTGCTGTTCTCCCAAAGGACCCAGGTTTGGTTCCTAGCATCTACCTGGTGGCTCACAACCAGATCCAAAGGATTCAAAGCCCTCTCTGACCTCCATGGGCACCAGCCACTTGTGTGGCATATATATATATACACACACACACATACACATATACATATACATATATGCAGGCAAAATACTCATATACATAAAAAATCAATCTTAAAGGAAAAAAACGTCGGGTGTGGTGACACACGCCCTTAATCACAGCACTCGGGAGCCAGAGGCAGGCAGATCTCTGAGTTTGAGGCCAGCCTGGTCTACAAAGTGAGTCCAGGACAGTCAAGGTTACACAGAGAAACCCTGTCTCAAAAAACCAAAAAAGAAAAAAAAAAAAGCCAGGTTGGGTGGCACATGGTTTTAATCCCAGCACTCGGGAGGCAGAGGCAGGCGATCTTTGTGAGTTGGAGGCCAGCCTGGTCTACAAAGTGAGTCCAGGACAGCCAGGGCTACACAGAGAAACCCTGTGTCGAGAAAAAAAAAAAAAAAGTGAGGATTGTCCATTAGTCAAAAGCCATTGAGGGGCTGGAGAGATGGCTCAGCGGTTAAGAGCACTGCCTAGTGCTCTTCCAAAGGTCCTGAGTTCAATTCCCAGCAACCACATGGTGGCTCACAACCATCCACAATGTGATCTGGTGCCCTCTTCTGGAATGCAGGTGTACATACAGATAGAGCACACATATGCATAAAATAAATAAAATAAAAATCTTTAAAAAAAAGCCATTGAGCCAGGCGGTGGTGGCGCACGCCTTTAATCCCAGCACTTGGGAGGCAGAGGCAGGCGGATCTCTGTGAGTTCAAGGCCAGCCTGGTCTACAAAGCGAGTCCAGGACAGCCAAGGATATTCAGAGAAACCCTGTCTCGAAAAAACCAAAAAAAAAAAAAGCCATTGAAATGTATACATTTCATGCCAACTATGTGCAGTTCTTGGCAGGATGCTAAGTGCTCCAACTAGGGATTTGTCTACTTGGAGGACTCCCAGAAAGAGGCAAAGGGCTCAAGGATACAGAGCAGGCTTGGCTGGAGCAGCCCCAGCCTCCACTATCCAAACTCCTGCTATCTGCAGGTATCAAGGGTGACAAACTGCACAGTCCCATTGTCACTCCCTTCAAAGAGCCCACATCTCTACCTGTAAGCCATATCCAGGGACTTTGGACAAGACAGGAAAGGAATTTGCCGTCTTCTTTTGAGATCTAAGAGATTAAAGCAGAAGCACATTCACTGAAAAGGAAAAGGCACGTGAGTCCAGCATGAGTCTTTCCTGCTGGGGTGCGCAGCCACTCCCAGCACCCAACTATTCATTCCTTCTACTGGCAGCGCCCTTCTCTATTTGGACTGTCTTTGCTGGAAGACACATCAGCGCAGTCAGGCTTTTCCTGTGAAAAGCTGTGGGCAGAGCTCTCAGCCCCAGCCCAGAGCCTGAACACACTCTCCTCTCACCTCATGTTGCTATTCTGGGGACTAACCGTGAGTCAGCAGCAAGAGCTGACGGTCGCTGTAGGAAGATGCAGAATGGGTCCACATGGTCCCATTAATTCTTTTTTTTTTGGTTTTTCGAGACAGGGTTTCTCTGTGTTTCCTTGGCTGTCCTGGACTCACTTTGTAAACCAGGCTGGCCTCGAACTCACAGTGATCCGCCTGCCTCTGCCTCCCAAGTGCTGGGATTAAAGGCGTGCGCCACCACCGCCCGGCGCTCTTTTTTTTTTTTTTAAGAGGGGGAGAGAGAGTGACTTGAGAAAACCCACTTCGGTATCAAGGACTCAAGCTGAGATCAAAGAGTCTTGTTAGAGTTCTGACCTAAGATCTGGGAGGCGAATGTCCATGCACCAAGAGACACAGATTTACTATCTCCACAGAATTCTAATGCCAGAGCCCAAGCTCTGCGGTAGGGAGTGCACATCTGCGTGTTCCCCGCTGAAAGCCCAGCGCTGGGCAGCTCCTGGCTCAGGACAGATGCTCCAGTCCCTCCCGTGGGAGACATGAGTGAGTGCTTGAGAAGGGCCACGGTGCTGGCCCTGCTCACCTGCCCCGGCCCTGCTCTTCCTCACTGCTGGAGCGATCGCTACTCGAGCTTCTGTGTTTGTGTTTCTTGTGTTTCTTTTTCTTCTCCTTCTTTTTCTTCTTCTCCTTTTTTTCAAGACTCATTTGCAGCTAGGAAATGTCCAGAATAAAACCACATGAGATCACTGACACCTGCTATGCCTACAGTAGGGAATGGCTCGATCCAAACCGGGCCCAGGACATTGTCAAAGTATCCATGTCGGGCTCAATTATACCCCAGACTCCCAAGGGAAAAAAATCTCCGATAAGTGAGCAAGGAATCCACATTTTAAATGACTATTATTGGGGGCGGAAGAGATGGCTCAGCAGTTAAGAGCACAGGCTGTGTTTCCAGAGCACTCGGGTTCAATTCCCAGCACCCACATAGCAGCTCACAACTGTTTGTACTCCAAGATCTGACACCCTCCTACAGACATACATGCAGTCAAAGCACCTATATATAATAAATATTTTGAAATCATTATTATTATTACTTTGAGACAAATTCTCACTATGTACCTCTAGCAGGCCTGTGACTCACTGGTTGACTACACTTGTCACCATTCCTGACAATCTGAACTTGAGTTCAATTCCCAAGATAACTCACATGCCATGGGCATACACACCAGTACACATACACAACAAGTAAATGCAATTTAAAAAATGAAAAGAGCCGGGTGGTGGTGGCACACGCCTTTAATCCCAGCACTTGGGAGGCAGAGGCAGGCAGGTCTCTGTGAGTTTGAGGCCAGCCTGGTCTACAAAATGAGTCCAGGACAGCCAGGGATACACAGAGAAACCCTGTCTTGAACCCCCACCCCCCCAAAAAAAGAAAAGAAACTGAAGACATATAGTTCTTTCCCAACCAAATGAAAATAGACCTTAAAGTATTAAGTTAAGGTTGCACAGAATCGCCAGCAGATAGTATCTAAAAAGCAAAAATTGGGTCAGGGGGTGCTGGAGAGATGCATTCCTTAACTCATAAGTTAAGGGAACTGATGCTTTTCCAGAGGACTTGAGTTCTACTCCCAGCACCCACATCCAGCAATCCACAAAGGCCTATAGTTCTAAATCCAGGGGACCTGCGCACACACGCGCCTGCGCTCACACACCTGCGCCCACACACACCTGCGCCCACACACGCCTGCGCCTACTGCGCCCACACACACACAGCAATTGAGGATTGCTGGCCTGGGCTACCTAATAAGTCCTGTCTCAAGAACATAGGAAGAGTTGGGCGTGGAGCACTCCTTTAACCCCAGCACTAGGGAGGCAGAGGTAGATGGACCTCTCCAGCCTGGTCTATAAAGTGATTTCCAGGACAGCCAGGGCTACACAGAGAAACCCTGTTCTCTATAAAAAAAAAAAAAAACACACACACAAACACACACACAAAGAAGAAGAAGCTGCTAAAAGAGAAGCTGGGGAGATGGCTTAGAACTTAAGAGCATTGGCTGCTCTTCCAAAGGACCAGAGTTCAATTTCACAACCATCCATAGTTCCAGGGGACCTGACGCCTGTCCTGCCTCAGGCACCACATATGTGCACAGCACAGACACACATGCAGGCAACCCGCCCATCTTGGTCCATGTTCGATGCATGATTTACCAGCTCTTTGATTTTCTTCATTTTCACAGGATTGTTCAGTACTTCTCTTTTTTTCTCCTCCTCTTTCTTCCTAAATAGAAGAAAGAATTTTAATGGCTCTTTCTTTTGCAAAGGCAATGTTGTCCTCCTCCCCAAATTCTATTTAACAAGCCCTTTTCAAAACTCACGCACAGGCCAGCCAGGGCTACATAGTGAGAACCCTTGCCCAAAAAAAAAACCCAAACCAAACCATAAAACAACAAAAACATAGAAATCTCATAGACACAGAATTTACACTAGTCTACAGGATGGTGGGGACACAGGACAGCTCCAGTGAATACACACAAGAGCATACTGTGGACAGGGTCAGTGTGGGAACACTGCTGTGCACGCAGCGAGTTCACCCTGCTTCTCATTTGGCTTCATGGTCAAGGTTTCCCTCATGCTTAAGGAATCGGGTGTGGAGCCGTGAATCCACTGGCTGCAACATTTCAAAAACAGCCTCTACTGCTCAGCACAAAAAACAGCCTCCTCCTCTGCGAAATAAAAACAGCAGAATGGTTCTTCTTTTGAGAAGAAAGAGAGAGAGAGTGTGTGTGTGTGAGTGTTTATGTGTGTACACACTTTGGTGATGGGAACTGGAGACATGGCTCAGCAGTTAAGAACACTGGCTGGGCTGGGCATGGTGGCACACCTTTAATCCCAGCACTCAGGAGGCAGAAGCAGGCGGATCTCTATGAGTTTGAGGCCAGCCTGGTCTACAGAGCAAGTTCTAGGACAGCCAGGGCTACACAGAGAAACTGTCTGGGGAAAAAAAAAAAACCACTAGCTGTTTTTCTAGGGGACCTGGGTTCAATTCCCAGTACCCACATAGTAGCTCACAACTGGTTGTAAATTCAGTCCTGTTCTGGCCTCTGTGGGCACCAGGTATGCACATGGTACACAGAAGCACATACCAGCAAAACACTCATACACAGAAAATACATTAAAAAAAAAAAAAAAGCACATCAAGCGTGGTGGAGCACCCTTTAAT
Organism: Lophiomys imhausi; assembly: GCA_907164525.1. Taxonomy (NCBI): domain Eukaryota; kingdom Metazoa; phylum Chordata; class Mammalia; order Rodentia; family Muridae; genus Lophiomys; species Lophiomys imhausi. Next base: position 18,973 of record CAJQZJ010000103.1, on the reverse strand, counting down.
CCCAGCACTGGGGAGGCAGAGGCAGGCGGATCTCTGTGAGTTCGAGGCCAGCCTGGTCTACAAAGTGAGTCCAGGACAGCCAGAGATACACAGAGAAACCCTGTCTCGAAAAACCACAAAAAAAAAAAAAAAATCAAGCAATGTCACTCCAAAATTTTCAAAATTTTGTTTTTTATTTTTTGTTTTTTCGAACAAAAAATACACACACACACAAATTAAAAATTTAATAATCTAATTAAAATTAAACAGGAGGGAGGCTGGGTGTGGGGCACACACCTTAATCCCAGTTGGGAGGCAGAGGCAGGGGGATTCTGTTTTCAAGGCTAGCCTGGTCTACAAAGTGAGTCGAGGACAGTCAAGGATACACAGAGAAACCCTGTCTCAAAAAACCAAAAGAGAAAAAAAAAAAAGGAGGTAGAAGCAAGATGACAAACATTTGCCAGTGTGTGGAAATTTGGGAAATTGATGTGGAGTTGGCTGTGAGGTAAGTATTCCCTTGCTTTTTTTAACTTATTTATTTTTGGATGTGTGTGTTTTATCTGTTATATGTACATGTATGTGCTTACATGTTTATGGAGGCTTGAAGTTGACATGGAATGTCTTTTTTTTTTCGAGACAAGGTTTCTCTGTGTAGCCCTGGCTGTCCTGGACTCACTTTGTAGACGAGGCTGGCCTCGAACTCACAGAGATCCACCTGCCTCTGCCTCCCTAGTGCTGGGATTAAAGGCATGCGCCACCACCACCCGGCGTCTTTTTTTTTTTTTTTAATGTTAGCTTTATTTTATGGGTTAAAGATTTTGGGGTTTTCGTTCGTTTGTTTGTTTTATTTTTTATTGTATGTGCATTAGTGTTCTGCCTGTATGTTTGTGTGGAAGCATCAGATTTACAGACAGTTGTGAGCTGCCACGTGGGTGCTGGGAATTGAACTCAGGTCCTTTGGAAGAGCAGCCAGTGCTTTTAACTGCTGAGCCATGTCTCCAGCCTTCTCAGCTTTTTTACATGGGTTCTGGGAGATGGAATTTGAGGTCCTTATGCTTACGTGAAAAGCACTTTATTGCAGAGCCATCTTCTTACTCATTTTTGCTTGCTTGTTTGTTTAAGACAGGGTCTCGTGTAGTGCAGGCTAGCCTCAAATCCACTCTGTAGCTAAGTATGACTGAACTCCCTCTATATGTGTCACCATGTCTGACTTTGTGGTTTATTGAGACAGCATTTCCCCATGTGGCCTTGGCCTTGAATTTACAATCTTCTCACCTCAGCCTTCTGAGTACTATCACCCCAACTCTTCATTAATAATCCCTTGTATCTCTAATTTATTTCTAATATATATATATATATATATATATATATATATATATATATATTTTTTTTTTTTTTTTGTTTTTCGAGACAAGGTTTCTCTGTGTATACCTGGCTGTCCTGGACTCACTTTGTAGACCAGGCTGGCTTCGAACTCAGAGATCCACCTGCCTCTGCCTTCCTAGTGCTGGGATTAAAGGCATGCGCCACAACCCCCAGCAATTGCAGACAGCTGTGAACTGCCATGTGAGTGCTAGGATTTGAACCCCGGTCCTTTGGAAGAGCAACCAGTGTTCTTAACCACTGAGCCTTCTCTCTAGCCCCTAAGTAATATATTTTCAAATTGTTACAATTTGAAAATTTTAGTGGGGCCTAGTGGCTTTGGATCCAGAGGCTTTGGATCTCCCTGGAGCTGGAGTTACAAACAGCTCTAAACTGTCTGACATGGGTCCTGGGATCCAAACTCAGGTTCTGCAGGAGGGATACATGCTCTTAACAGCGGAATCACCCCCAGCCTTCCACCCCTCATTTTTGTTTAAGAGTTAAAGACAGTGGATAAATCTGGTCTGGCCTGATGCCCTTGCCAGTATTTTTCCACGTGGCCTGCACCAGGCACCCTTACAGGAACTGTTTCTCACCACCCAGAAGCACAAATGGAGACTGAGACACAGAAAGCAAGAGCAGCTATAAAGCAAGAGAAACAGCAGCCTTCGAAGAGTCTCCAGGCATCTCTGTAATAACCCTTCTCCTCCAACAGTACCTGATAATGAAGAGAGGGTCTTCCCGGATTTTGCTGGCCATGTCAAGAAGGGAATTGGCACCTGATGGGGCAAAGATAGAGCCCGGGAGGAGTCCTGTCTCAGAAGAACAGCCCGATTCCTTCTCATCCATCTTCTCAAAAACATACTTGTCAATGGGACGCCCCAGCAGGTACTCGTCACGGTTCACCATCCCGCCAGGACCCTGGTACATCCAATCCAACTTTTCTTCTTTTTTCCTGGTTTAAAAGAGAAATAAAACAGCTAGATAAATAGATAGATAGAGATACAGATAAACAGGAAGAAATGATGGTTAGAAATGAACAGAGATACTTTTCGCAAAGACTAATTAATGAGGAAAAACCAGAACCCTCCAGCTAAGGCAAGGATCTCTACTTAGCTGCCTAGTCTCCACTACCAAGCTTGTACCTTCACCTTCATGTCGAAGACAATTCTAAACAGATAAACACACTCTACCTCGGCACCCAGAGCAGCGCACGCCTGTGCTCATTGCCTATCTTTGTACTTGGCCCAGTGGGCCCAGTGGTGCTACACGCTTGAGAAGAAAGGAGAAATGACCAGAGATACCTGTTGAGTAAATGACACTGAAACTCAAAAGAAAAAAGAATAAATGATGCTTTAACACGAGAAGGGGACCAAATGATGTCACAGCATCGTGCTTAGCATCACTTCTTTCCTGGTGAAACATGGAACCTTCGTGTGACAGGGTAACAGGGCGCTGGTCTCTTTTTAATGTGGCTATATGTGTGCGAGGGTTTTGCTTGCATGTCCGCCTCTGTACTGCGTGAGTGCTTGTTGGCCTCAGAGGCCAGAAAAAGGTGTGGAACTCCCTGGACATTCTTAACTAAAATAACTCAAAGCAAAACAAATAAAACCATTTATAACTTTTTTTTGGCTACTAAAAGGATCTGTTTGGAAAGCATTAGTCTGCAATTGAGAACTGATTGTGGCTTCTGGGTCAAATAGTGTGCCCAGCTTACCCACACTGCTAGAGTCAAGATGGACGGTCACGCTCTGGAAGGCTATATGAGGGAGGGTGGTCTTCACAATGGGGGCCAGAGACAGTGGCTTCTAGGCAATCACAGGCTTTTCTACTTCTCTAGTGCAAGTCAACCACAGACCAAGAGGGAGTCTGACAGCTGTGAAGACCAGGGCTCCCAGGGAGCTGTTCCAGACCGGCAGAGGATGACCTTAAACTTCTTTTTTTTTTTTTTTTTTAATACTTTAAGGGGCTGGGCGTTGGTGGCGCACGCCTTTAATCCCAGCACTTGGGAGGCAGAGGCAGGCGGATCTCTGTGAGTTCGAGGCCAGCCTGGTCTACAAAGTGAGTCCAGGAAAGCCAGGGTTACATAGAGAAACCCTGTCTCGAAAAACCAAAAAAAAAAAAATAAGAAAATAATATAGCATTCTAAAAAAGGTACT
>CAJQZJ010000103.1:0-15073 GCA_907164525.1 Lophiomys imhausi | reverse complement strand
GTTTCTCTGAATATCTCTGGCTGTCCTGGACTCGCTTTGTAGACCAGGCTGGCCTCGAACTCACAAAGATCCGCCTGCCTCTGCCTCCCAAGTGCTGGGATTAAAGGCGTGCGCCACCACCGCCCGGCAACCTTAAACTTCTTATCTGCATATTTCTACCCCCCCATGCTGAGATCACAACCCTATACCACTACACTTGATCTGTGCTGTACTAGAGATCAAACTCAGGACTTTGGACATGGTAGGTAAGCATTCACCCAGATAAGCTCCTGGGTTTTAATTTGCTTCAATTTTTTTTTATTTACCATTAGTGTGTGTGTATAATGGGGAGGGGCACACATGTCAAATTCAGAGAGGACAACTTTCGGAAATCAGTTTCTCCTTCCAGGGTCATGTGACAAGTAGCCAAGATGGGATTTGAACTCCTGACTGCCTCTTCCTCCCAAGTGTGGAGATTGCAGGTGTGTACAATCATAGCACATGGATTTGTGACAAGATTTTTTTAAAATGTGTATGTGTGAGTGACTACTATGTATGTGCACACCACATACATGCCTTGTGCCTGTGGAGGTCAGAACTAGAACAGGAAGTTGTGAGCTCTCTAACATGGGTGCTGGGAATGAAACTCAGGTGTTCTGCAAGAGCACATGTTCTTTTTTTTTTTTTTTTTGGTTTTTCAAGACAGGGTTTCTCTGTGTAACAGCCCTGGCTGTCCTGGACTCCCTTTGTAGACCAGGCTGGCCTCGAACTCACCGAGATCCGCCGCCTCTGCCTCCCAAGTGCTGGGATTAAAGGCGTGCGCCACCACGCCCGGCTAAGAGCACATGTTCTTAAACTCTGAGCCATCTCTCCAGTCCTTAATTAAGTAGTTAATTATGTTTGTATGTGTACAATGTATATGAGGCACCTGAGGAGGCCAGAAGAGAGCATGGAATTTTTTTCTTAATTTATTCATTTATTTATTCTTATGTACATTTGGTGTCTGGTGTACATCTATGTATATGTGCGGGAGTTGGAGCCACTGGACCTTGAGTTACAGAGAGTTGTGAGCTGTCATGTGGGTGCTGGGAATTGAACCCAGGTCCTCTGGAAGAACAGCCAGTGCTCTTAACTAACTGCTGAGCCATCTCTCCAGGCCCCCACAGAAACGATTTGAACTGGAGTTACAGGAGACTGTAAGCAACCATGTTGGTGCTGGGAACTGAACCTGGGTTGTCTGCAAGAGCAACAAGTGCTTTTAACCACTGAGGCTTCTCTGCAGCCCTTGTTATTGTTGTTTTCTTTGCTTTGCTTTCTGCAGGTTTCATTGTTATCTAGGCTAGCCTCAAACTTGAGATGCTCTTGCCTGGGCCTCCAGTTCATTTTCTGTTTATTGGTTGGTTTTGACACAAGGACTCCTTATACAGCCTTGACTGGCCTGGACTGGAACTTGCTTTGTAGACCTCAGTGCTGGGATTAAAGGCCTGTGTTACCACACCTGGTTCTCCCAAGTCTTGCTATGCAGTCCAGGCGAGCCCTGGATTCTTGTGCTTACATGGTTCTGTACTCTGCCTCCTGAGTTCTGTCATGTGCCATACCCCCCGATCTGGGCGAGGGGATTTTATTTTATTTTATTTTATTGGGAGAGGATTTTAAAAGCATATGTTTTACTAAAGAAGAAGAACAAACCTAAATAAGGAATATGTCTGAGACGACTGGCAACACTGTGCCTTGTGTGCCTGACACTCAGAAGGCCAGGAAAATTGGAAATACTCACTCACTTGTAAGCATTTTCTCATCACACTGCCTATGCCAGAGAGATGAGTAAAGCCAGAAGGATGAAAAAGAGTCGTTCATTGGCTCCTGGGTGAGGCACAAAGGCCAACAAATTGCTGAGTGTATGATGAAGTGACAGTGAGACAGTCAGAGACCCAAGGTAGGACTGCCGGGTCTGCACGTGTGTGCACAGAGGTGAGGACTGTACAGGAAATAAACTGAAGACCAGTTAGCACGAAGTAGGACACTGGTGCCAGACAACTGAAGAATCTCCAAATGAATAAGGAAGGAGGCTAGTGCATTTCAGATGAGAGAGGCCACCTAAATGAAGGGAACAGAGAGTGAATGAACTGGCAGGAAGGCCAGCAGACTGCAAGTAAAGGGATAAAAAGTTTCTGGTGAAAGGCAACTAGATCAAATCTGTAAAAATGAAAAATGAGCAGAGCATGGTGGTGCACGCCTTTAATCCCAGCACTAGAGAGGCAGAGGCAAGTGGATCTCTGTGAGTTCAAAGCCAGCCTGGTCTACAAAGTGAGACCAGGACAGCCAGGGCTATTACACAGAGAAATCCCGCAACAAACAAACAAAAAAGAACTGAGAAAGGAAGGCACACACTTTGTTTTTGAGATATAGGTCTCACCATGTACCTAGTCTTAACTCACGCTGGCCTAAGATATATCTGAATGGTAGAGCATCTGCCCAACATGTATAAGGCTCTAAGTTTAATAAATATTAGAGAGTGAGTGGATAGCCCGGACGCCAATGAGTTCTAGAGCTGGGCTCCAGGAACACATCACAGAATGTGGCTTCTGGTTCTACCATTAGCCAGAACTGGGAAATCTGGACAGGCTGCTTCTGTACCCTCATCTCTAAAATGCAGCCATTACCCACTGCCTTTCACTGTTTCCTGGAGGTTTCAAATGAGGAACTATTCGAAAAGAAAACATGTAAAAACAGAGTGATGATCCTATACATTTTTGGTTTCCTAACATGAAGGATATAGGTTCTCCATTAAAACTGAACACGAGCTGGGTGTGGTGGCGCATGCCTTTAATCCCAGCACTCACTCGGGAGGTAGAGGCAGGAGGATCTCTGCAAGTTCAAGGCCAGCCTGGTCTATAAAGTGAGTCCAGGACAGTCAGGGCTCTATTACACAGAGAAACCCTGTCTCAAAACACCAAAACCAAAACAAAACAGCATACTAGCTTCACCCACAATGATTTTAAAATATACAGATGGCCAGATGCCACACACTGGTAATGCCAGCATTCAAAGGAGGTGGAGGAAGGAGGATCAGGAATTCAAGGGGTCCTGGGCTACACAGCATTTGAGGCCAGCATGGGCTATGTAAAACTATCTCAAAAGAACAAACCATCCAGGTCAGGAAGATGGTTCTGTGGATAAAAATGTTTGCCACCGAGCCTGCTGACCCAAGTTCAATCCCTGGAAACCACATGGAGGAATGAGAGGTACAACTCTAGCAAGCTGTCCTCTGACTTCCATGAGTGACATGGCACGCACACTTGGAAGAGCGCACACGCGTGCACACATGCACACGCGCACACGCATACACACAGAGAATTGGAGGTTTAGCTCAGTGATACAGTGCTTGTCTAGCAAAAGCATGGTCCTGAGTTCAGTCTTCAGCTCTGGGGATGGGGTGGATTACAAAAAAAAGGCCAGAGAAACCTCTCCACAGATGGCCTTGCCTCTTGAAGTCCTTTCTACTCCACAAGAACTGGATGAGGTAGAGATTGCCCCACCTTTAACTATTTAATGCAAGAATCAAACACCACTGTTTAGGAACTGCAACCATGTAACACTATTGGCAAATACTGAAGAGATACTCTATTGCTCTGTGGTAGACTGCCTAGCATGCTTGAGGCCTTGAGTTCCAGAAAGGGATTTGGAGACTTGCAACATTATGTGTATGAGAGGTCTTCTTTGCTCTAAGAACAATGCACTACAAACACAGAAAAGATCACGTGAACCTGGGCTGGAGAGATGGCTTAGTGGTTAAGAGCACTGGATGCTCTTCCAGAGGTCTTGAGTTCAATTCCCAGCAACCACATGGTGGCTCATAACCATCCACAATGTGATGTGATGCCCCCTTCTGTCATGCAGGCATACATGCAGATAGAGCATTCATATTTGTAAAAAAGTAAATTTTAGCCAGGTGTGATGACGCACACCTTTAATCCCAGAATTCGGGAGGCAGAGACAGGTCAAGGCCAGCCCGGTCTACAAACTGAGTCCAGGACAGCCAGGACTACACACAGAGAAACCCTGTCCCGAAAAAAATATAAATAAATAAATAAATTTTAAAGAATCACCTGAGCCACAGAGGGGAGTGAATCATTACATCGATGGTGTTCAAAGCATATCACTATTAAAGCATACAAACCAGCCAAACAGACAAGAAAATCATCTACAGAAGCCAGGATCCCCACCAGCTGCCATGAGATACTGCAGGGTTGGCCTGCCTTTCTGAGCCTTGAAGATGTTTTATTTTATTTTGATTTTTTTCACTTTCTCTTCTGTCTTTTTTTTTTTTTTTTTTTTTTTTTTTTTTCCCTTTTTTTTTTTTTTTTTTTTTGGATGCTGGCCAGACCTAAGTATGCTTTCTCTAGCTCTTTGGGAGGGGAATCTAAAGATTCCCTTCCCCACACCTTGTGGCCGTGGATAGCCACGAAGCTGACCTCCATACCAGTTTATCCCAAACAGCATGGCCTGTTCAGCCTTCTTTTCATCGTTCTCCAGGCAACTGGGAGATTTATAGTTTGCCTTGGTTTTAAACTCTTAATAAATTGTCCTCAAACTTAAAAAAAAAATTGAGCATGGAGACAGATAACCTGCTTAGGAGGCTGAAGCAGGAAGAGACCAGTCTGGGATACAGCATGAGACCCTGTATGCACTTTTGTTTTTTAAAATGTGCATTGGTGTCCTGCCTAAACGTACATCTGTGTGAGGGTGTCAGACCTTGGATTACAGACGGTTGTGAGCTGACATGTGGGTGCTGGGAACTGAACCCAGGTCCTCTGGAAGAACAGCCAGTGCTCCCAACAGCTGAGTCACCTCTAGCCCTGTGTTTCCACTTTTTAAACAGTTGTTTTATTTTATATATTTTGTCTGTGTGTATGTGCACCACATGTGTGCAGTACTCTCAAAGGCCAGAATGCAGTGTCAAATGCTCTGAAACAAAGTAATTACAGATGGTTGTGAGCCACAGTGTGTGTGTGTGGAGAACCAAACTCCATTCTTTGCAAGAGCAGCAAGTTCTCTTGACCAATGAATCAACTCACCAGCCCCAAAATAAGTGAATTTACAAAAAAAAGAAAAATCATTCATTTTCTTGTTCCATTTTTGTATTAATGACAGTTTCATTTCCTTTGTTGTTATGATTAAATGCCTGTCAAATGCAACTTAACAGAGAAAGGGTTTATTCTGGCTCATAGTCCAAGACACAGCCCATCATGGTGGGTCAAGTTGGCAGGAGCCAAAACAGCCAGTCACACTACATCCACAGTCAAGTGCTCAGCTGGCTGAGTCTTATACAGTTCAGGATCCCCACACAGGCAACAGCTCCACCCACAGTCAAGATGGTCTTCCCACAGTGATTAACAGAATCAAGATAATCCCCAACAGATGTGTCTAGAGCCCCATCTTCCAGGGGATTCTGGATTCTGTCAAGTCTCACCATTAACACTTAACATCACCATTCCTTAAGTCCTATAAAGCCTCATTCACTGCAAAACACCAGAACCTCCCCAATCCATTACCTGAAAGAATGTGATTTTTCCCCCTACTTCTGTGCCATGATGCTATGTCCAAGTACTGAAACTAAGTCTCACACACACAACTATGGACGTACCAAAACCCTCTGCTATGAAGTTACGGAAAACCCCACATAGCCCACAGGGAAAGTGGGCCACATCTCAGCCCACAGAACATGAACAAGGGAACAACAGAGATGACTTTAATCCAAGCTGTCTGCAGCTTCTATGTCATTTTGATTTAGGAATGCACTATTTTATGCTTATTTTCTCAAAATATACTCCCCCTTTATGTCATGAGATGATAGGGCATTTTCTACTACTATTATCCTGCATTTTATAAGAAACTGACCAAAGGTAAATAACAAGGCTTTTATTGATATATACCCTATCTACTTATTCAACATTAACCCCGCTGCCCCCAAGAAGGTGAACCTGCAATACATTCAGAGGTCTCAGGCAGCATAAAGACAAAGATTCTTTGCCACAGCCATGATTACTTGTCAACCATCTAGTGGAAGCACGGCCTACGCTAAGTTGGTTACGGGTTATACCATCTGCTCCTCACCTTGGTATTTGGGTACTATGACTTTCCGGATCCTACTGAGATGTCCAAGGCTCCCAAGCCTTCTCTCAGGTACCCAGCTCAGGACACACAAAGCCAATCTCAGAATCAAGTTGGTCAGCTCCAAAATCCACAAGCTGAACCTCTTAACCACTACGCAGCACCAGGATCGGTATCCACCCAGCACCGTGGTTCCCACACACCAGGACGCCCAGGTATCCACCCAGCACCGCGGTTCCCACACACCAGGACGCCCAGGTATCCACCCAGCACCACGGTTCCCACACACCAGGACGCCCAGGTATCCACCCAGCACCGCGGTTCCCACACACCAGGACGCCCAGCTCCTCACTTACTTGACAGCCCCGACGTCCTCGGCATAGCGTTGCATCTCTTCCCGAGCTCTCTCCTCTCGAAGCTCTCGCTGCAACTCCTCAATCTTTTTCCGCTCTGCCTCATGTTTCTGTTCCGCCTTCCACACTTTCTCCACATTGCGGAGGGTCTGCGGGTGCCAGCTCTTCTTCAGGTTCTGTGTAAATGGAGGGAGGGAGGGGAGAAGTCACTGAGTGGAAGGTGATGTGTCTGACTCACCCTGGGCTCAAATCTCACTCTGCTGCTGTGGGGGAGAAGGATTTATTTCAGCTTATAGCTCTAGGCCACAGACCATCACTGTGAGCGAGTCAAGGAAGAGCCTTCAAACAGCTAGCCGCACTACATCCTCAGTCAAAAGCACAGGTCTACAAATGCACGCGAGCTCACGCGAGCTGATTCGGCTCAGCTTGGTTTCTTCACTCTTGTACAGGTCAGGATCCCTTACTAGAGGACGGCGCCACCCACAGTGGGCGGGCTCTTCCAACATTGATTGGTTAAGACAATCCCCAGTGGACATAACCACAAACCAACCCACTGGAGACAAGGTCTCATTACGATTCTTTCCAGATGATTCTAGATGATGTTGAATAGACAGTTAAAAGCTAACCATCACACCCTGAGTCACTCACCCTTCCCGAAAGCAGTACATGCAGCCATGTAAAGGGGAGGTAGCAGAGTGCGGAGTGCGGCTCAACGGTAGAGTGCCTGCCTAGCATGCATGAGGTTCTGGGGGATGTCTTTAATTACAGTGAGACCATGCAACAGGCCTTTCCTGAGTTTCCTTCCAATGTTTTTAACCTTAGTCTCCACTAAGCAAACCTAAAATGGGAGTTGATAATAGCAAAACAGGAGGAATGGGGAAAGTTTTGAAAGGCACAGAGTTTACTGGGACAGAACATTCATTCTTAAGCAAACAGCTTTCTTTTTCACTGAGTCTACTTAACTCTGCCGGGCCTAAGCCTGCAGGCTTACCACACACCTAGATCTCTTTCAAGTTTCCTTCCCAGGATTTTCCCTTCTTTCTTCCCCTTCACCCTCCATGAATGCTTCTCCTCTCTCTTCTCACTACTTTGCTTCCGGATGCACTCATGGGACGTTTCCCTGAGTTAGTGGCATCTAAGGATGGTTGTAAATAGCTGGTGGTGCAGGAAGCACTGGGAGAGGAAGCGGCTCTCACAGCTACAGTCCCAGAGGCGAGAACATGCATAGCACAAGTAATTCATGGCAGCTGGAGGTGGCGTGCAAGCTAGTGGAGGAGGAGGTGTGAGATGAAGCCAGCTAAGAAGGGAGCGGATCAGATCCCTGACAGGCATGTGAAGAGACTGGACTTCACACTGTTCATGGCAGGAAGCAAGAACTGGAAAGGTGCAGGCAAGAGGCACGACCAGCTCTCATGTGAAGACCGGATGGGAGAGGTGCAAAGCTGGAGACCAGTTAAGAAGACTGAATGAGATAAAAATACACAAGGTGCCCTGAAGATACAAAGGACACAGCCGGCAAAAACCTTGGTATGTGTGCGTACATGCACATACATGCAAGCCAGGGCCTTGCTGCCTAGCTCTAGCTACTCACAAACTTCAGATCTTACTGACTCCAGCTCTCAAGAGCCGTGACTAAAGACATGCACCATCTGCTTTCTGGCTTTGCTCTTAACGGCCTTTCCCCCGTTACCAGGTTCTTTTATCCTTCATTTCCTCCTATGTTCTTTCCTTTGGTCAGGACTTGCTTCACCAGCACCACCAGTCACACATACACCTTTACTTTGTCCTTCATAGGTTCTCCTTTCCCTCCCAGAGCATAAATGGCAATCAATGTCTGGAGAAATTTGTGTATGTCACAATTGAGGGAGAGTGCTAGTGACATCTTGTGGCTAGAGGCTGCTGAATATACAATTGACAGGACAGCCCCCCACCACACACACACACACACACACACACACACACACACACACACACACACACCAAGAATTATCTAACCCAAACTGCCAGTAGCTCTGAGGTTAAGAATTTCTAGATTAGAGCTTTCCTGGCAGGGATGGCTGGTCTTGGTTGTCAACTTCAATTGAGGAATTGCCTCCACCATAATGTGGCAATGTCTGTGAGTGTCTTTTCTTGATTGCTGATTGATGTAGGAAGGTCCAGCCCACTGTGGGCGGTGCCATCCCTGGGTACGTGGGCCTGAATTGTATAAGAAACATAGCTGAGTAAGCCAAGAGGAGTTAGCCAAGAGAAGCAAGCCAGCAAGCAGCATTCCTCCACGGTTTCCAGTTCAGTTTCTGCCTCTCAGATATTACCTGAACTCCTCCCAGCTTCCCACAATGATGGACCCTATGTAACCTGTAAGATGTAACAAGCCTTCACCTCCAAAAGTTGCTTTTGGTCCTAGTTTTACTACAGAGAAGCAAATGCACTGTCCACAAACGCAGTTACATGAAGAACATACTAAACTTAGACCAATTTTGATGGTGTCCTGGAACGTGGTCAATTTAAGGACACCTGGCAAACTCAGCCTAACAGACAGATATCTAAACTAATATATTTACTGATTCAATTAGCTTCACTTTTGAGGATATCAACAGTTTCCTAATCTAGCTCTGTGTTTTGTGGATACTTCTGCCTTATTTAAGGCATTAGCTCCACGCAAATGAACTACATAATTTAAGAGCAATCGCCACTTAGCCTAATGAAGCGATAGGAATATAGAAGAAAACTGTCTTATCACTACAGATCAAAGCAAAGCAATGATACAGGGAATGAAACAAAGATGTACAAGATTTAAAAGCTTAAAAGATTTAAAAGCTTAAAGATTTAAAAGCTTAAAAGAAGCGGGGGATGGGGGGAGAGGTTATGGCTGGGCAGTGGTGGCACACACCTTTAATCCCGGCACTTGGGAGGCAGAGGCAGGCGTATCTCTCAATTCGCGGCCAGCCTAATCTACAGAATGAGTTCCAGGACAGCCAAGGCTACATACTGAAACTCCGTCTTCAACCGAAGGGGAGGGGAAGCGAGGGGAAGGGAACTATGTCCCAATATAACATGTACAAAATAGTCTATGTGCTCAATATCTGCCTCCTTCGGTATCGTGCGTGAGTCCAACTATCCCTCTCCCTGACCTCAGATTTCCCAGCCCGGAGGCCCCCAGTCAACAAACACTCAGCAGACGGCACTCGCCGCATATCTTCCCAAGTCTCATTCCAATTCCCTCCGTGGTCATCACCATCCGTTCCCTCTCCATGTTTCCCACCCCTTTCTGCTGAAAACGAGACTTCATCACCAGGGTTACCCACTGCTACCCCCGACTTCCACCTCTTCCCGGCCAGTTTCCGTCCCCGAAGCCAGCGGGTCTCCGGCTTCAGGTCCCCGGCACTTACCAAGTCTCCGCCTCCCATGACGGTGGAGACGTTTCTTCAGTCGGTGTACCTAAAAGACTCAGCGAAGATCGGGAAGAAACGTAGCGAAACAGTTCAGAGACGGCCTTACAGGACCTGATCCCAAAAGGAATCAGCTGCCCTTTTCCCCGCCCGCTCTAGACTGCACTTCCGGGAGCCGTCATGTAACTGCGTCACCGTCTCGGAGTGATGACGTTTGGTACTAGCCCTAAGTTTACGTGAACTTAGAGTCCCGTGTAGTTTCTAAGGGTTCGCAGGGTTATTATGGTGGCCTCATGTGATCTCCTCACATAACCACCTTGTCCAAGGTCCCCAACTGTTGAAAAGCCACAGGCGAGGTTCTGTTGCCTTTACAACGCGTCGGGATCCTGGGGGAGAGGCGCGGCTCAGTATCTACCAACCAACCTAGACCGCCTTCCTAGCGCACCGCTACAGGATTTCCAAACCATCTTTCGAAACTGGACTCTTGGCCAACTCCCTCACTCCCGGCATGTTGTATAGAAATAGATACTATCGAACAAAATTCCAAAAGTAGATGTGCTGGCACACTCCCACCATCTCCGAGCTTGGGAAATGGAAACTGGAAGATCAGTAGTTCAAGGCCACTGTTGGCACAAAGTTTGAGGTCATTCTGGTCTGGAAAACCCTGGGTTTTTTGTTCTGTTTTTGTTTTTGTTGTTGAAGCCCCTGTTTTTGTTTTGGAGACAAGGATTCTCTGCGTAACAGCCCTGGCTGTCCTGAACTTGCTTTGTATACCAGGCTGGCCTTGAACTCAGAGATCCGCCTGCCTCTGCCTCCCGAGTGCTGGGATTGAAGGCATGCGCCACCATCGCCTGGTGAAAAATGTTTTTATTTTATTATTGTTTTTTTTTGTTTTGTTTTAGAAACTTTGTCTCTCCATGTGAAACCCTACCTGTCTGGGAACGATGTAAACCAGGCTGAACTCGAACTCACAGAATCTGTACCAACTGCCTCTGCCTCCAGAACGCTTGGAAGTAAAGATATGCTACAGTATGTCCAGCTTGTGTTTTTATTTTTGAGTTTTTAAAAAAAGAACTGGAAGCCGGGCGGTGGTGGCACATGCCTTTAATCCCAGCACTTGGGAGGCAGAGGCAGGCGGATCTCTGTGAGTTCGAGGCCAGCCTGGTCTACAAAGTGAGTCCAGGACAGCCAGAGCTGTTATACAGAGAAACCCTGTCTCGAAAAACCAAAAACCAAAAAAAAAAACAAACTGGAAGGATAGCTCAGCTGTTAACAATGGCTGCTCTTTCAGAGGACTCTGGTTCAATTCCCACTACCCATAGGGTGACTGACTCATCCTTATCTGTGATTCCAGATCTAGAGGCTCACACACCCTCTTCTGGCCTCCCTGACCACCAGTCACACAAGTGATGTACATGCAAACATACCTGCAAACATACACCCATACACATAAAATTATTTTTTCAAAATTTACCTAGATGGATGTGGTAGATAAATAAAAAGTGATGGCGCATGCCCTTAATCCCTGCATGCCGGAGGCAGAGGCAGACAGATCACGCTGTGAGTTAGAGGGCAGCCAAATCTATATCATAATATCCTATCTCAAGAAAATTTTTTAAACTAGTTACATGCTCAGGGGAAAAAATTTAAGGGTTTGGCCCATGGAGGCTCATAGAGACTGAACCACCGACCAAAGAACATGCATGGACAGGTCCTAGGCCCTACACATATGAAGCTGGTGGGCTGCATGGTGCTCAAGTGGGTCCCCTAACAATTAGAGTAGGGGCTGTCTCTGACTTGGACCCTGTTGCCTCCCTCTGGATCCTGTTTGCCAAACAGGGCTGCACTGTCTCAGTGAAAGAGGAGGCACTTAGTCCTGATTCGATCTGATGGGCCATGGAGGGTTAGGGGTGGGGAGTGAGTGGGAGGGTGGGATGGGAGGAGAGGGAGTGGGGTTTCAATTGGGGTATAAAATAATGAAAACAATTTAAGAAATGATAGAAATAACTAGAAAAGACTGGAGGGATAGCTTAATCAGCTCACAACTTCCTGTAACTCCAGTTTCAGGAGATCTAGCACCCTAACACCCTATTGTCTTCATGGGCACCAGTGTGCACTTTACACACACACAAATGTTTTTTTTAATTGGTGGTGGTGTTGCACCTTTGTTTGTTTGTTTTGGTTTGGTTCTGTTTTTGGGATTTTTGTTTTTGTTTTTATTTTTTCCCCCAAGACGGAGTTTCTCTGTGTAATAGCCCTAGCTGTCCTGGACTCACTTAGAAGACCAGGCTGGCCTCAAACTCGCAGAGATCCGCCTGCCTCTGCCTCTGGAGTGCTGGCATGAAAGGTGTGCGCCACCATGCCTGCCTGGCCTTTGTTTCATGATTTTTTTTTTTCGAGACAGGGTTTCTCTGTGTAGCTCTGGCTGTCCTGGACTTGCTTTGTAGACCAGGCTGGCCTCGAACTCACAGAGATCCGCCTGCCTCTGCCTCCCGAGTGCTGGGATTAAAGGCGTGCGCCACCACCGCCCAGCTTGATTCATGATTTTAATCTCACCACTTAGGAGGCTTTTGGTTCTCTCTAAGTTTGAGACCAGTCTGATCTACATAGCAAATTTCACAACAGGACTACACAGACTTTTTTCCCCTTTGAGACAAAGGAGGAGGAAGAAAAAAAGCAGAAAAAAGAAAAAAGAAGGAAAGAAAGAAACAAGAAATCTCTAAGTAGCTTTCCTTCCTTTCTTTTCAGGGCCCAGCCTTGAACCAGGGCTTCTCACATGTTAGCTTAGCACTCTACATGTAGCACTAGCCCAAGGACTTTGTGTAAACTGAAGCTCAAGTGGTGGGGTATGGTGACTTTGTATTGGTGCCTTGAAATGAGAGGAACAAGTATTTCAGGCCTTGAAATTCCTGACAATAGGCAAGCTGATTGCCTTATTCCTTAGCCAGGAGACCAGGCTAAAAGTTCCTTGTCCTCTGACTCTTTCTCCCACTTGAAAGGAAAAGAAGGGGGCACCCGGATTTGAACCAGGGACCTCTTGATCTGCAGTCAAATGCTCTACCCCTGAGCTATACCCCCTCACCCTACCATGGTCTTATTCCTTGTCCACTTATGGTGACTCACAGTGAACTGGTTCCACCCACACTAATACCCTGGGGAGTTTTGTGTTCTCAAGCCTTACCTTTGTGTACATCTTCTGCCTTGGCTTTTCTCTTGATCACCAGGAAACAGGATGGGAACATAAAAAGATGACAAGTTGGAAAGGAAGCTGACATCACGAATAGAAAATCCTCTGGTTTGGGCTAATAAGTACCCCACATGTCATCTTGCACAACCTGCCCTCTAGTGCATTGTGTATGGAAAGGAATGGCATCACTACTTTTAGGACTAAGAATTAAACTTAAGGCCTCAAACATGCAAGCTAAGCTCTATTAGCAGCTGGCTATATAATTATGTCCCTGGACCTTTTTGTATTTTTCTTTAGACAATAACTCCTCCCTATTTAGCTCAATCTAGCCTTAAATGTGCAATCCTTCTTCCTCAGCTAACTGGGATTATAGATCCAAACTCCCAGGCTTACTTAAAATGTCAGGCTTTTGTTTTGTTTGTATGTTTATAGGGGATGGCAACATATCAGGGAAATCATATTTTTTTTTTTGGTTTTTCGAGACAAGGTTTCTCTGTTTAACAGCTCTAGCTGTCCTGGACTCGCTTTGTAGACCAGGCTGGCCTCGAACTCGCAAAGATCCGCCTGCCTCTGCCTCCCAAGTGCTGGGATTAAAGGCTTGCGCCACCACCGCCCGGCAGGGAAATCATATTTTTTAATTTTTAAAATGTTTTTTGGTTTTTCTTTTCTTTCTTTTTTTTTGTTTTTTGTTTTTGTTTTCTTGAGACAGGGTTTCTCAGTGTAATAGCCCTAGCTGTCCTGGACTTGCTTTGTAGACCAGGCTGGCCTCGAACTTGAACACACAGAGATCCGCCTGCCTCTGCCTCCCAAGTGCTGGGATTAAAGGCGTGCGCCACTACGCCCAGCTTATTTTTTGTTTTTTCAAGACAAGGTTTCTCTGTGTAAAAGTGCTGACTGTCCTGGACTCGCTCTGTAGACCAGCCTGGCCTCCATCTCACAGAGATCCACCTGCCTCTGCCCCCCGAGTGTTGGGATTAAAGGCATATGCCATCAATGTGTGGCCATATTATTTTTGAGATTTGATACAGGGTTTCTCTATAGTCCTTCCTGACTCGGAACCCAGGCTGACTTCATACTTGTGAAGATCTTCCTGTTTCCACCTCCTAACTGTCAACATACCCTGTGAGGGCGCCACTGCCTGCTCCTGTTTTTTTGGTGTGTGGTTTTTTTGTTTGTTTTTTTCCAGAGTTTCTCTGTATAACTTACAAAGAGAATTGCAAGCCTGCACCACCACGCTCAGATCTAGCTGTATTTTTGCTTTTGTTTATTTGGGCTTCTTTTCTTTAATTAATTAATTAGTTAATTTTTATCTATATGAATGCTCTGTCTGCATGTACACCTGCATGCCAGAAGAGGGCATCAGATCATATTATAGATGGTTATGAGCCATCATGTGGTTGTCAGGAATTGAACTCAGGACCTCTGGAAGAGCAGACAGTGCTCTTAACCACTGAGCCATCTCTCCAGCCCTATTTTCTTTTTTTATTTGTTTGAAATTACATTTTAATTGTGTTTGAGTATGTACATGGGCACACAGCATGTGGAAAACAGAAGACAATTTGTGGTAGTTAGGATTCTCCTACCTTGTGGTTTGTAGGAATAAGGTTATTGTATAATTCAAAGGCTGATTTCTTTATCCCCCATATCTGGTTGCAATCCTTGTACTTAGATTCTCCTGTTTGAAAGTTATGTAAACGCTGCTCCCAATTTGTCCCCTGACATGCCAATAAAACAGCTTACAACTAGTCACTGAGCAAGGGAGAGAATAGGGCTGGACTTCCTGCCTTTCAGGAGAGGAGGAGTTAGAGGAAGATAGAGGGGGAGACAGAGGCAGGAGAGAATCAAAGAGAGCCAGCTGAAGTAGGAAAGCCACAAAATGTAAGTATCTCTGGGATTTATGCTGGGAGGGAACTAGATTATTTGAGATGTTTAAGAACAGAGTAATAAGGCCAGGCGGTGGTGGCGCACGCCTTTAATCCCAGCACTTGGGAGGCAGAGGCAGGTGGATCTTTGTGAGTTCGAGGCCAGCCTGGTCTACAAAGCGAGTCCAG
>CAJQZJ010000102.1:1208309-1257055 GCA_907164525.1 Lophiomys imhausi | reverse complement strand
ACTGGCAGATCCTCTGGTCTTATATAAAAGTTTATAGTTATTAATAAGTAACTGGCAGCTACCCTGCTAACTTTGCTGCCAGACCGCACCACCAGGCCATCAGTCCATACACATAGGCTTCTAAGGCAAGTCAGGCCTGCCCATTTCCCACCAGGCTGCCAGCTGCTCTGCCAGCCTAATTTTAGTTTCTCCTTATTATGTGTGTTCTTGGATAGCTTTCTTTTAGAAAAGACAAGTAGCTCTCTCTGGAGTAAGAGACTAACAACATATGAAGTCCAGGAATATGTGACTGCCACACTCCTGTCCGTTTGGAAGAGGACAATGAAGCTTGTTGGCTTAGAGAGATGAGGAGAAAATGGGGAGAACTCCAATCATGTTCAGAGTTCAACTTTGGGACAATTCTTAACTCTTCCCTCATAGTGTAGTGCACTCACCTGCCATTCAACAGATGCCACTGTCATTCAGGTTAATCTGACATGTATTTCTTGTCCCTTGCTACCAAGAGCAAGAGTCTTCCTAAAGGGCCCATCTACCAACTTAAATTCTCCTATGTAACAAATATTTGTTTGTTTGTTTAGTGTAGGACAGCTTTAAGCTTAATCAGCTAAAGGTTAGAGCAGAGAGGTCTTTTTAAACGCCCATTATGAAGAACTAGCCAGAGATGACTCCTTTTGGATTTTAAAGCCTCTGATGTTTCATTTACAATTTATGGGGAGAAAAATGCTCACATTCCTAATCTGAACTGAAGATTCATTTGCACAAAAGTCCATGCGCTTGGAAAATGTGCATTTCTTTTTCTGGAGTAATTGGCAAGTCTAGAGTTATAGGAAAAAGCTGCCCTTCTGCTTTGTCCCAAACTCATTTAATAGTCAATTGTATCCACAAAAAAAAAAAAAAAGCTTCAGTTCCTGAAAGATAAATGATGCCTGGGAAGTGTACTTGGCAATGTATTCTCACATTAAAAGATGCTGAATTTGTCCTAGGATCCCTTTCACTTGTCCATTGCTCCTACCAGTTTGAAGACTGTTGAGAGCTGAGGATAAGGCATTTTCAAGGACAAAGAATAAGATAGGAATGAATCAAAGAGTTCCCCATGAAGGAATGGGGCACTGGCTCAACTTCAGCCTATTACTGCTTTTTAATCTACTTGGAAATAGGTGAAGAATGGGAAAATTTTTGCTTGGGTGTCTTTTCTTAGTCTTTTCTATATGTTTAAAAATGTCATAGTTCCATTTTATTTTTTTAATGTAATTTTTTATCCTAGAGAGCTTTGAAACACATAGACATATCAGATGGTGCCCAGAATCAATAGGAAGTTAACAGTGAGTTAAATCAGAACAAGATATACTCTTACATTGAAAATAACCCAGTTGCAAACCCAACACTTTATATTTCATTTTAGCCGACGGGGTGTTTTGCCTGCAGGTTAATGTCTGTTGACCACTTGTGGTCCTCCTGCCCACAGAGGTCAGAAGAGACCACCAGACCTGCCTGAATTGGAATTGTAGTCATTTTAAAGCTACCATGTGGGCACTGGAAAATGAGCCCCAGTCCTCTCAAAGAACAGTTCATGATCTTAATTGCTGAGTCATCTCTCCAGCCCTCCAAACCAAGCCTTATAATGAGACACACTCCCATCTCCTGACCACAGAGCAGTCATCCTGACACTCTACCAAGGGAGTCTTCTCTGCATTCATCGTTCTTCCACTAATTTTCAGTGGCAGTCTTCTCTCCCACCTTGCCTGGAGCAGGGTTTTGCCCGCGGTTCCGAGAATCTTGACCAAGCTCTTGTTAAAAGTATTGTTGTTTCCTTGTCTCTCACATAGCTCAAGTTCAAGGATGAACTGAAGTTGCAAGTTTGATGTGTATGAGGAGACCTTCTGGGATTTCTTATAGGGTGAGAGAGCCAGCCTCTCATGTCTTTTCATGGGAAAAAGAAAAAAAAAGTTACAGCCAATACAGTTTGGATACAAAATGCTCCCAAAGGTGAATGTTGAAAGGTTTGGTTAACAACAGATGGGCCTTAGGAAAGTGATTATATACTAAAAGCTCTGGTCGAATTCATGGATTTTGTGTAGTTGAGGCTCAGTTGAAGGAAATAGGCCATAGGTATGCTGTGAAGATAGACTTCATTCCCACCCCCACCTGCCTCTCTGTGCTTCCCAGTCACCATGATGTGAGCAGCTCTCCACCACCACAGACTTCCCTAAGGATGTTTTACCTCACCATCAGCCCAGATACAATGAAGCCAGTGACCATGAGACCTCTGAAACCATGAGGCAAAAGAAATAGTGATTCCTGTCATGTGATTTTCACAGATATGGCACAGTGATGGCAATCTACCCTAGGTATTGCTTTTTTTAAATGCCTTACATAATAATTCTGTGGCTAAACCACTATTTTAAAATCACTGGATTCCTTAGCAGCGAACTTCTAAACCTTAGCCATGTTTCTCATTTGGTAAAGGGTATGTTTAAGAAGTGGATTGTCATATATATTTATCCCTCTCAGGTCTCTGAGGTGGTTGAAGAATAGAAAGCTAGAGTCTCATAGTTAAATTTTGAGTTGTTTAGGAATCAGGAGGGTGTTCTGAATCTAAGAAGATGTTTTTAAAATTGTGAGGCAAGTTAGTATGAAAGCTGAGTTAGATATAGAACTTTAAAATCATAGAGATGGTTAGATAGTAGAATGTTAAAGTCAGGTGCCAAATACATATGGACTGGACATTGGGAATGTATGCTAAGCCATATAACTCTCATAATTGTGGCCTATTTATTTCTGTTGTTTTGGATTGTATTTATTGTTATAAGAGAAAAAACCATTTGTTGGACTGAAAGGGGGAGTTGTTGGGGGAAAAAGAGATACCTTAAACTTAAAAAAAAGGGTAGAAGATGGGGGGTTGAGGGGGAAAAGGGTGGGAGGGTGGGACTGGAGGGGGGGTAGGGAGGGGATTGTGATTGAGATGTAACTTGAAGAAATAAAAAATAAATTATAAAAAAAAAAGAAGTGGATTGTCCTAGTGCCTGCCCTCCAGGTCTCTGATACCCTGAGGTACATACCGCCATGGCAGCTCAATGTTGGTGTCATTGTTTTGGAAGGGCAGTTGATTTCCTAGGTATAACTTAATTTTTTTACAGTACATTTTATCTATTTAACACAGTTACTTAAAATAAGGAAGGATTTCATCACCCTGAACATGAAAACAAACGTAGTCAATGAACTTCAAGTCCCTACCCCCACCAAGGTTGTAATCCTTTCTTGAACATACACCATCTTCATTTACAAGTCTTTGTAAATAATGGCTATTAGGACACTTATTATTGTAGCAAAGGAGAATATAATAAGATTTTTGCATTGTATCCATTCGAGCAGAAAAGGCCGTAGAGGTTATTAATAAAAGAAGGCTGCCCTTGAAAATAGATCATTTTTGTTTTGTTTTTTATAGATAAGCCAATTCATTTCTTGATGTAAAACTACTGAGTAGCTGCTGGTGGCTAAGGAAATCTAGGCATCCAAACTGACCACAACAGCCTGCATGGATGGAATCAAGTGCCAGTCCCACTGTCTTTGCCTTAGTGCTGTGTTTTACTACTTAGACCTCAGCCTTATACGCTATGTCACTCATCCATTCATTCATCTGTTCAGCATCCTCCACAAAAGCAGGTACAGATCATACACGTGGTTAACATTTCCAGCTTACCTCCCAAATTCTTTCAGCTCTGTTAGAAAAACCATTCACTCTATTCTTCACACAAAAAATGGCCACGAAGACAGAATTGCTAAGAACATGAAAGGGAATGCTAACATCTATTCAGTATGCAATAATATTCAAGAAGGAGATTGAGGGGTATGTGATTTATTTAGTCAAGACTGAATATGAAGGCTGAGTGTGAGGCCAATCCTTGTAATTCCTATTCAATTTACTAGGGAGACTGAAGCAAAAGGGTAGTGGGTTATAGGGCTCTGGGGGATACTTTCTAAGACTGTGTCCCAAAAATAACAAAATGGGAGAGGCCGTAGAGGGAAGGAGGGAGAAGCAGAGGAAGAAGGAGGAGGAGGAAGAGGAAACACAAGAACAAGAACAAAAAAATGACAAAAACAATAATATAGTTTGCTGTTGATGTCAGGTAAGATGTGAGACACCAGGTGGAGGAATCACGTGATAGGAATCACGTGATAGGACTGCACCAACACTTCCCAGACCCTCTGGGATGCAGATTCCAGGCATTGTTAATAGGAATTCAACAAACATTCATATACCTTAGTGTTCTCTGAAAAAACAATGGAGGAAGCATGGACAGAAACAGCGATGCCGGAAAAACCTCAGGGACAGGTGCTGCCTGTGGAATGCCCCAGGACCCTGACTCACAGTGATTCCACTGAACCTTTTCCAGCCTCTGTCCAGACTGACAACTGAGATCAAATTCTGGCTTCTGGAAAACCCTAAGATGCCGAGACTGTCTCTGAACATGAATCTTGGAGGAGGAGAGTGAGTTAGGTGTTGCGGTGGCAACGGGAGTGATCAGAACTGGTCAAATAGAAAGTCTACAAGACTCCTCCTTGTAATCTTCGTCCTGCCTGCTACTTCTCCCTGGATATGCCATGTTCAGGTGGCATAAATTCCTCAGATTTCCAAAGTACCAGGCTGTCTCTTACTCGATCCCTAGGTTTTAGATGTCCAGCTTGTTACATCTCTATTCTTTGCTTAAGGCTGGAGTCACATGTCTCCTTTAGAAAGCCCAGGCTTATGGGAGAAACAAGATTAGTGCCTTCTCCAGTCCTCGTAGGTTTTTCTCTATTTACAGTTAGGGGCTTATTTCAGAGTGGCAACACAGTAAGGGAAACTGTTTTTTTTATATTATTTAGTTTTGTTTTGTTTGTTTTTTGACAGATTTGGGTTCAAATTTTAGCTCACCACTGACTATGACCTTGGACATGCAACTTTTCCTTTCTTCATCTTTAAAATGGGATATCACCTACTCTGGCATGAATGTGAATTAAGTTATTATGGATAGCTTTCTTTAATTATTACTATTAGCAACTCACATTATGATTATTAAGGTCATTGTCTTTCCTGCTTGACTATGATCTCCTTAAAGGCATCGATTTTTGTACATTTGACTGCTCTTCACCTTCCCAGAACCAAGAAGGTAGGACATATCTGAAAGCAGGTTTGTTGAATTAATTGATTCTGCATAAACCATTATAGTAACAATATATAGAAAACATAGTAACTGCCTCCTATAAGATTAGAATGAATTGTGTGCATTCTGATATATATTGTACACATATAAATGACACACTAAGGAATTCTTGGGGAAGAATGAATTTAGAGGTTCTTGGGAAGGGACAAAAAAGTTACCTGGAAATGATGACATCTCTTAGGGACAGTATGGTGCTGAAATCATAGCTCAATAAGTAATATGTTTGCCTTGCAGGCATGGGGATCCAAGTTCAATACCCAGAGAAACCTTATCTCACAAATAAGGTAGATAATGTGATAGTCACATGTTGGTATTCTCTGGCCTCCGCATACATGTACAACCAAAACAAAAGAAAAGAAACCAACCTTCCAATCAAACTACCACGCAAGACTCATCATCACAGCTGCCATCTTGGCAATATATGCACTGTCATGGTATCTCAGGGCTGTTACCCTTGAGCAGCCCTTCTTTTCCTTAATAAAGACCCTAAAGTACAAGCAAATAATTGTGGCAATTCAAATATGCCACAGAGAAGTCACGGGTATTTGTTTAAAATGAGTTGGTCAGAGTTTTCAGGAAGCAAACAAAAACAACCTATCATAAGGTCCCAAGAGTCACGGGAATAAAATGAGTATTCTATCAATGAGACTATGAAGAAGGAAAAGAAAACTGTGAGTTTTGTTGTCATACCTGAGAATGCATGCTATGTCCAAGTGCAAATAGTTGTTAGTCAAGTTAGAAAAGGTATCAACCAACCACAGAGTTCACAGCTATCTGTGGTCTCAGATATCTATATGGATATTCGAATGCATCTCTGGGGTTAAGGGTGGGGATGATCTTTCTTTATGAAAGGCTCCAAGTTACCCCAGATCCCTGACTTCCATATCCTGCCCTATCTGAGATGCACCGGTGATGGTAACAGAGGGAAGGAGAGATTAGGAACCCAGCATAGCCAGTCAATCCATGTGCTCTTCCAGCTGCCTAGGAAACTGCATTTTATCCACTCAGCCTGCTAGGCCGGGCTGACATGCCTCAGCAACATCTAAATAACCTAAGATCCATTACACTTCATAAAGACCAAGATACATTTCTGCTATCCTTCTGATTTCTAAGGAAATCTACTAGTACTAGGACATGGGAAATGAGAGGGAAGAGAAAAGATACTAAAATTTCATTACAACATGAATGAACCCCCAAAAAACCTTTATGCCAAGTGAAATAAGCCTGGCTCAGCAAGAAAAGATATTGTCTGATCTCATGATAAGCATAATTTGAAAAATGTAAACTCACAGAAACAGATGGTAGAATGATGGTTGCCAGGGGCTGTTGGTAGATGGGAATGAGCCAGCAGATGCTGGTCAGAGTGCAGAGTTACAGTTAGACAAGGTGAATTTATCGTTCAGTACCATGACTACAGTTAATAATAGTATGTCCATAATTGAAATCTGCTTAGAAAGTAGAGCTTCAATTTCTCAACACACATACCAATACGTATGTGAGGTATTGGGTACAGCCATCGGCTTGATTTGATTATTTCACAATGCATACATGTTCTAAAAGATCACATTATGTATCATAAACACATAAAATGAATGAACACATTGTAAATAAATAACAGGGAAAACTTTAAGAAATGCTATAGCCAGTAGCACTATCCTTTCACAAAACAGAAAAGAGGGGAAAATGGCATGCTAACAAAAGGCATCCCAAACCCAGGGAAGTTGAACTGGAGTCCAGAAAACCACCAACCATGCAAAGCTCTCCTCTGGAAGTTCCTCCTGCACTACTTGTTGGGAAATCACTCAGGACCACTTGAAAGGACAACACTGGGATTCCTCAGCCAACAGACAAGACAAGGGCCCAACGGGAGACAGCTTGTCTCTCCACCATCCTAAGAAGGCACAGGGAGACACTGCATTCCATCACAATAGCTGGCCCAGTAGTCTGGGCCTAGACAGCCTCTTCCTCCCTCTGTCCTGGAGCTGGACAGGACATCCCGAAGGACACCAAAGCTACTCCCTACAGACAGAAGCCAGGCTGTCCTTGTCATGGCCTAAGGAGTTTTCTCCACTTTAGGACTAGCTGTTGTGAGGATAAAATGGACAATGTGTGGAAGGCAGATAGTGCAGGCCTAAGGGCAGGTATTGTGGAGTCATCCAGCCCAGGCTAGACTTTGCTACCGTTCTGTAAGCTTGGGTAGGTTTCCTAACCCACCCCATGCCTCAGCCTCATCCTCTCAGAAGGCAGAAATTACAACCCAAAGCTGCTATGGCTCTCATAGGATTAACAGGGGTAGAGAACTGAACAGATTTGGATCAACGCCAGCACATGCTCGCCAGATAATGGAATTCTCAAAGTTGCCTTGGGCTGCTGAGGAAGGCACCTGGTTATCCATGTGGGTCAATGCCCTGCTGGGAACTGTTGGCTTTCCACTCTGGAAGCAGCCTGTGACAGACTTCACAGAGGTATCAAGAAGCACCGAGTTCAGTGGAAAGAAGGCACCAAGGACAAAGACAATTTCTACCAGCTTTTCTAACTTGCTCTGGGCTAAGATCAGTGTCCATGGTTGAGGATAAAAACACAAGGCAGGTGAAATAAGGCAGATTAAGGAAGGTGTAGGGAGAACTTTCCATATTTGAAAATGCCTTTTCCTTAAGAAGGAAGGGCTGTCAGAGACACAGGCTGTCCTACCATCAGTGTTAACTGACAAATACTAATTAAGATGCTATTTATGAATGCACAGAAAACCCTATACGCTCCTTAATGCATAAAGCCCATATCTAACTTTAAAGCTAACTGAAAATTTCCAAATAAGGAAAGAAACCATTCAAATAAAATAGATTAATTAAATACAAAGGAAAACAGCAACGGCATGCTTATTGAGCAGTTAGTAGGGGCCGAGAAAGATGAAGCTGTCACTGTGCCAACGTTATTTTTTATTTTACTTAGAAAAATGGCAGTTTCACTCAACTTGTCAACTGCACTCTGGCAAGTGATGTCTTTAATTCCCACTATACCCTCCCAGACTAGGCTTATTAAAATCCCACTTTACAAATGAATGAACTGGGACACTCTAAAGAGCTGGTCCAAGGGTAAGTGACAGGGTGTCAGTAAGCTCTTACCTGAAGGAAATAAAGTATATCAGGGATGACGGAGGAAGAGTAGAAACTAGGTAATATTTCTGGCAGTCAGGGGGCACCAGAAGGGCTAGAAGAACTCTGTAGTGCCTCCTGCTGGAGGGAAGAGACCACCGACCATAATTATGACTTCAGAGCTGTGCAGGAGAGATTTGAGTGGTACTCCCTGGAAAAAATGGGCTGGACCTGGTGGGGAGCAACAGTCAGGTAACTGTATGAAACTCTGGCAAGAGTTCAGAGAAAAGATGAGGAAGGGGAGTGCGGAGAATGAAAGAGAGAAGAGTTATCCAGCAACTGTCAAGATTTTGGCATATTGACATTAGCTGGAGATGCAACTGTCCCCTCAGGATTATCATGCAGTGCATCCCCGTGCTAAGATTTGGCAATTAGCAACCACCCCTGAGAGTACAGTACACCCCTTCAGACTGCAGTAAAGCTTAGGAATCTTTAAGGGTGTTTCTCAAGTCGTTAGTGAGAGGAAACAGCCCCAAAGGCCCTTTGTTCTTTCACAGGTCCTGGCAAACAACACGTAGTTCCCAGTTCCACTCAATTAAGGGACTATTAAGCCATCCAGTGCAATCAGAAAGCCCTTTATTCCACAAGGTCTCCTCTATCCATCCTTCCAGTAGTTTCTCCTAGTCTTTGAGGAGAGGAAATGGAAAGGCCCTGACCTCAATAACATCCACAGCATACTCCCTTGTTTCTGGTGTTCTGCCCTTAAGATGGACATAATTCTCTTCATTTCCTTGGAGGCAATTTCTCTAACATGCTGTTCGCCATGGAGAAGCAGATGGTCCCATGCTGGCCTTGAGCTGTTCTAAAATGAAGTGCTTTTTGCCTACTGACCTTGCCCTTAGCTTTTATGACAGCAAAGCATATGGCAGCAAAGTTATCTTTAGGGGTCACAAGTTCTTCTCTAGAGATCAATATATTCTCCAAAGATCTCCAGAGGAGGTGGGCAAATTACTAAGACAGGAAGCATGCAGACAGCCTTGGAAATGGGAAGAGATGGCCTCTACAGGTTATAGAACAAACTTTGAAGTCATGTTCTGCTGGAAAAAAAAATGCACTTGACAACCCAACTCCCCATGGATTCATTCTCACATCCACTGTAACACATCTCCATACTTTCAGCTCATAATGACCTTCACAATGACTCCCAAGCTGTGAGTAATGCTAACTAAGGCCTTAGTCTTGGTGGTTACTTGAAAGGTAGCAAGTTTTTCGTCTTACCTGACTTTCTTATTATTTTCTATGATGTTATTCACAGCAGGAAAAGGCAGGGCTGGGGTGGGTGAAAAGAAACACATAGAAGTAGTGTGGTCACAGAAGCGAAGGAAGGGTCACAGTGCGATTGTCTTGAGCTCACTCTGTAAAGTTGGGACAACCTACTTTCAGACCATACCAGACAATCTACGTAGCTACAGAGAATTCTGCAAGGCCTTTCTCTTGTTAGACGTTAAACAAATGCTGTGTGAGCCTGTATCCACAATCACAGCAGAATCAGCACGATATGCCACATGAATATTTGGTGCAGAGAATTAGAACAGGGAGGCAAAGGAACTAGGTTAAAAGTCCTGAGAGGACTTGGATTTGATATGACTCACTGCAAGTCTTTCTGTTTACTTCTATAGCCCTTAAATACCAAACCAGCCCGTGCACGCAAAAAGCTCTTAAGTACCCAGCCGGCCTGTGTGTACACAGAGCTCTCAAGTACCCAGAAACCTGGGTGTGCACAGGCACATGGTTGTCAGGGGTAACAAATGCTGTGTGAGCCTGTATCCACAATCACAGCAGAGTCAGCATTGTCTACCAGGGCTGTCTTCAAGGATCGGCATGTTCTCCCCTGAGGCCACGGTGGAAGCTGCTAGCCACATGACTGCTGAGCATCGGATTTGTTAACTGGAGAGTTTAATTCTACTTAATTGTAGCTTAAGTTAAAAAGCCGCATGTGGGAAATAAAAGCCACATGTGGCCAGTGGTCACAGTATTCAATAATAGAGCCTTGAATTAATAATAAATGAGGAAGTCACTTAAAATTGTGACTTCAGAATCAATTAGGATGAAGGTGAAGGAGAATGGTTATTACCTAGCTAAGTACTCACACACAGACATTAATTAAATCAGAAATACCACACAGCTGTTCCTACCAGTGTTTCTCTAAGTTTGATCACCCCATCCCCCGAGGCCGAAGGGAGGTAAGGAGACCTAGGGCTCAGCATTTGAAAGGTGCCACCGAAACCACTTTGTGCTCTCCTTCCATTCTCAGTCCATAGCTAAAGTCTAAACACATTTGATTCTGTCAATTATCTTATCAGGTGGGTTACTATTTTTTTAACCGTAAGTTTAACAGATGAGTAAACTAAGAAAGAGCAGGAATAGGCTAGTTGTTCCCCAAGTACAAAATGGTAGAGTCAAAGTCTGGATTCAGGCAGCCTGGCTTCATACAGCATTTTTCAGCATGCTTTAGTCTTCAGTCAGTTAGGATGGAGGATGGCATCCTGCTCAGGGTTTCTTGGATGTACCAGGAGTGTATCACTACAGGGGTGTAAGCCCATGTCTTCTTGTTGATACAGTACAATAGCAAAGGCTAGGGAATTTGTAAGAGACATGTCTAGATGAGCCTGCTGGAAGATGGGATGTCCAAGGGCATGGTTATAGCATCTAAGTTGGACTTTGATATTACATCGTGAGATGGAAGAGAGTGAAAAAGTGAGTGGGCACATCCAAAGGGCAGGCCACCTTCATGGCACAACATCAGTCCACCCACACATGTCTGCTTAGTTGGAGTTTCTGCTGCTGTGATGAAACACCATGACCAAAAGCAACTTGGGGAGGAGAGGGTTTATTGTACTTAAATTTCCACATCACTGCTTCATCGCAGAAGGAAATCAGAGCAGGGTCTCAAGCAGGGCAGGATCCTGGAGGCAGGAGCTGATGCAAAGGCCGTGGAGGAGCGCTGCTTAGTGGCTTGCTCCTCCTGGCTTGTTCAGCCTGCTTTCTTATAGAACCCAGGGGTGGGCCCACCCACAATGGGCTGGGCCCTCTTATATCAATCACGAAGACTGAGAAAATGCCCTACTGGCTTGCCTACAGTCCATCTTAAGGAGGCATTTTCCCATTGAGGTTCCGTCTTCTCACATGACACTAGCTTGTGCCAAACTGACATAAAAACGAGCCAGGACAGAGATGTAGCCCTCGTGACCTATCCACCTGGGATGGTCTCACTTCCCATTACAGTATGGTAGCAATGGAAATTCACCATGGGTTTGGCAGAAGGCACTGAAACTACGCTACAAGGAAAGAGGCCATTTCATCTCTAGTTCATATAGAGAAGGCATCTGAACACTGGGCACCAGCAAGAGGATAAGGAGAGAGGAGAAAGTGAAGTTTGGTATGCTGGAGTCTCCCTCTACTAACCTGTTTTTCCCAGACTATCACTCAGCTTCCACATCTTTCTCAAGTAACTGAACTCGGGATGAATGGGGACAGGGATGTAGGAGACAGCAAAGTTGAAAGATACAGAAGGAAGCAGGGTTTCATTTTTTGCAGGAAGTTGATCTCAGGCTAACATGCTTAGCTTGGGTACAAAATCTTATCTCCATAAATGAAACTGCAGGTGATTTTATAGAGCTAAGTCCCATGTCAATCCTAACCGTAACCTATTTCAGACAGTTCCAAATTTCTATGGTCTGAATGAATGTTGAGAAACATCCTTGCTATTTTAACACATGGTCTATTTTTCTTAAACTCCTAAAATGGGTGAGAGGGGAGTAAATGGCCGCACACAGGTTTGTCTATTAGTGTTAATGGCTCCCCTTCCCCTGGAATTGTGTCTCACAGTGATAGGAAGTATAGTTTAGGATATTTGGCTTCCCTGCTTGCAATCAAGAGAAGGGAAAGACTGATGCTTGGTCCTTTCTTATTGTAAGCTTTGATGTAGCCAAAACCTCAGGTAAAATCAAGTAACATCTGAGCTGCCTATACTTACTAGAGTTGGTCTCTGCTTACCATAAGGCTCATGGGGCTGGAGAGATAGCACAATGGTCGAAGCACTTGACTGCCCTTTCAGAGGCCCTGAGTTCAATTCTCAGAAATCACATGGTGGCTCACAACGATCTATAATGAGATGTGATCCCCTCTTCTGGTGTGCGTGAAGACAGAGCACTCATACACATACAATACATGAATAAATACATCTTTAAAAAAATTTTTGTGGACAAGGTACTTCTCTTTAACTCTTTAGGACATTGCAGATCCAACATCTCCTAGTAGCAGCTCAATGCCTATGGAAAAGACTTCCAGGTTCATTATTACTCAAGAAAACTCTTTCCCTTAGTTATCATTTATTCTATCTGTTAAGTATTGGACCCTGTGCTAAGTTCTAGGGCTACATAGGAAACACAGCAGACGAAAGCAGTATTTGATATTTTGCTTCAGTCTATCCCTGGCTTATACAAGCTCTGAATTTTTGGAAGAAAAAAAAATGGTTCAGGGTTCAGCTCAAAACCAATTGATTACATACAGCTTATTATCATTTTGGCTCAGGGCAGCTCAAATGTCTTTTAGAGGCATGATCGCTAGGAACACTTTAAAATACAAGAGCAAAAAATACAACAGATGGACTTTCTTCATATCACCTGGTAGATCTCAAAATCCCAAGACTGTGCTAGACAGGCATTCCCTCTAGATACACTGTTTTACCAATGCTACTTTCTAAATGTTTTGCAAGACAGCCCTTTCTTCATCATTCCTGTGGCTAGCGCTTTTGCTCTCATCCTTCACTTTTGCTTAGACTGTAGTAGCTTCCAGACTGCTTTCTCAGCCTCTGGCTTCTCTTCTATCCTATCTTTCAATATCGCAGACTTCTAAAACAGAGATCTACCAATGAAGTTTTACAGCTAGAAATCACCTTAGGGTCCAACTGCTTGCAGGACATAGTTTAAATTCTTTACTGGGATTACATGGAAATGTAGAGCTGAAGCAAGCCCCGGGGGAATCACAAAACAGGCTGCTGGGGTGAGTCTGGAGCAGTCATGCCATCTGAGGTAGAGAAGTGCACCCCTTTGGAGAGCCTATTTCAGGCACACCTCCACTCCAGAGTCTTGGGAAAGAGAATACTTGCCTGTAGGATAGCAATACTATTGAAAAGGCTCAATAACATGCCAGAGAATCCAAACCCACTGGTGGGCTCAGCCAGTGATGCCTTATAGTTTGAAGACCACCTAACTGCTCAGGAGGCATGAGACCCTCCACATCATGGCACCTGCGCATGGCCAGCTTCATAGAACGGTGCACAGGATGGAGACCGAGACTGTGGGATTCATCCTGGATCCCACACTGCACCACCCAGTGGTGGCTAGCATCGTTGAACGATGGACCAGCCTTCTAACCATGTTGGCTCCAAAGCAATCATCCCTCAGAATGGCTCAGGTTCTGTCCTTCGGAAGGTGTGACTGAGACCTCTGAATAATGAGGTGCCCTAAGAACCTATGGGGCCCAAACCAAACCAGAGCGGTTCCACATAATGGACACTCCCACTGGCCCATAAGGGATGTTTCGCTTCCTACACACAAACCTCTACTTTAGAAAGCTGCAAGTCCCCAAGGGGTATACTCTTGCCACTGGACACGACAAGGATTCCAGTGAACAAACTGCAGATGCAGCAACTGCTGCTTGAACTGTACGCCCAGGAATCAGAAGAACAGCATACTGCAAGATGCTGTATGACTGACTCAAGTAGCAGGAAGAGGCTGCGCTGCCTTCACTCAAACCCACTGCAGGTATGAAGAGCCAGCACAGCAATCCTAGCCCAAGAAAGCACGGCCACGAGACTTCAGAGCCCAGGCAAAGGATATGAGAGGCCAGGCATTAAGATCTACCAAGGTGGTCTCCCATTAACTCTCATAAATGTGGCATATTTATATCTGTTGTTTTGTATAGTATTTACTGTTATAAGAGAAGGAACCATCTGTTGGACTGAAAGGGGAAACTTCTGGGGGGAAGAGGGTGGAAGGGCAGGATAGGAAGGGGGAATAGGGAAGGGTTTGTGACTGAGATGTAACTTGAAGAAAAAAAAATAAAGTATATATTAAAAAAAAAAAAGATCTACCAAGGTGATGATTAAGGATCTGTGAACTCAGAGTGGATAGAGTGAGACCTGAAGTTAACTGCAATAAGAGAGGGATGATTTGTCCCACTCAGCCAACAGCCCAGGGAGACTGGGGTAGTGACGCTTCTTTTTTTTTTTTTTTTTTGGTTTTTCGAGACAGGGTGTCTCTGTTTAACAGCTCTGGCTGTCCTGGACTCGCTTTGTAGACCAGGCTGGCCTCGAACTCGCAAAGATCCGCCTGCCTCTGCCTCCCAAGTGCTGGGATTAAAGGCGTGCGCCACCACCACCCGGCTGGTAGTGACGCTTCTTAACTGTGAATGTAGAAAAGTCTGTGAGACTCAAGGGACAAAGAACATCTTGGATTTCCAACTGTGGGGAGCAAATGAACCCATGGCCACAGCCATAACACTTGAAAAATCATCACCACTTGGATATCAAAGCCAGACTTCCCACAGAATGCTCCAATTCATTGCTTAAGCATGTCAGGTCCATTTGGAGTGAAATGGGATGCCTCTGACAGGCAACTCTGGCTCAGGTACTCTTACAATTACAGTCTAACATCAGATCCTTCTACCCAATGCTCGTCCTCCCTGCTTTTCTTCCACCTTCCCTCTTTCTCAAGAATGAGGCCCATACTGCAGTTTGATGGCTCCCATGGATACATCCCACATCTTTTGAAGAAGATTATCCTAATAATTCTGTTTCAGGGTTCACCTCATCTTATCCATCTCTACCATCTCTAGGAGAATTCCCTCTATTCCCTGTCCCCCTGCTAACAGTGTGCCCACAGTCACCACACTCCTGGGCCAGGAGCTATCTGCTGCCAAGACTGTGGAAATGTCTACTATGCCCCCTGTAAAGAAACCCTCCCAACCTTATCTCAGACTGTGGTTTTGGAGCTAGTCAAGCAGTAGACTTTGGACTGGCCTGCTTCCCTATTTCTGTTTATGTATGGCCAGTTCAAGGGATCTGCTTGCCTGCAAAACGTCCTATATCAAGTTGTAGGGTTCCATGCAAATCTGTATGCTCCTCAGGTGAGCATGTGCACAAGGTCTCTTTCCCTCTGGACAGGGACAGATTAAGAGCAACACTCACCCAGACAGTACTTGGGAAACATGCCTCATGGCGTAAATGCTGCCATGAGGACCAGTAAGAAGAGTTATATTGAGGGCTTAATAAACATCAGAAATTGAAGTGTGTGTGTGTGTGTGTGTGTGTGTGTGTGTGTGTGTGTGTGTGTCTGTGTCTGTGTGTATGTATCTTTGATTCCCTGCATTTTAAATGTTATACACTCACTCAAAATTAAAAGGAAACTCAACTTGAGAACAAACCAAGTATAACTAATGGACTTTTTTGCCCAGTATGACAACTGGTACCTATCACTCTAAAATATTTCAACAGCCCCAACCAGGAGGCCCTGGAAGGCACCCTAAGAAGCTAGACTGCCAGGAAATTGGAAGACACTGAGTGTTTACATTCATAGGATGCTGCATACATCCATGCCACCACAGACTGCATTCAGCTCTCCAAGAAGGCGACCAAGTTACTGGCTTTTTACTCAACAACAGAACATAACATAGGCCAAGCCCTGTGCCACGAAGTAAAAGTCTAGATTTGATTAAGAACCATCCCTTTACTTCCAGAAAAATAATACTGTACTAGGAAAGACAAACATGAAAGGGGCACGACTCTGTGTTATTTTGAGTAGATTTCACTAATGTATTCATTTTCTACTAAAAGCAAACATCTTAACTTTTCTAATATTGCAAACATATAGCACAAGCAAATAATACTATTTCAAGATAGACTTTTAAACCCCTTTTTTGTTTCCAGGATTAACAGATGAACTCAAAATTGCAGAATGTAGGAGCTGGGGTGCCATCTGAGTCAGGAAAGTGCCTGACTTGCAAGCAAGAAGCACAGAGAGTTTATTCCCTGAAGCCACATAAAGAGTCCGCTATGGTGGCACACTTGTTATCCCAGCACCAGGAAAGGGGACAAGCATATCCCTGGGGCTTGCAGGCCAGCCAGCTTAGCCTACCTAGTAAATTCCAGGTCAGTGAAAGACACACTCTAAAAAAAAAAAGTGGATAGAACCAGATGAACAGTAGCTGAGGTTGTCCTCTGATCTCCACACATTCCTGCACGCACACTAACACACACAGATCATAGAAAATAAGTAAAAATTTTAGAAATGTGAATACCGACCATTGCACACCTTTAATACCAGCACTCGGGAGGCAGAGACAGGTGGATCTCAGTGGGTTCAAGGCTAGTTCAAAGTGAGTCCAGGACAGCCAGGGCTACATAGAGAAACCCTGTCTCGAATAAATAGATAGATAGATAGATAGATAGATAGATAGATAGATAGATAGATAGATAGATAGATAGACAGATAGTAGTAGTGGGGGCTGGAGAGATGGTTCAGTGCTTAAGAGCACTGGCTGCTCTTCCAGAGGTCTTGAATTCAATTCCCAGCAACCACACAGTGGCTCACAGCCATCTATAGTGGGATTTGATCTCCTTTTCTGCATACAGGCATATATACACTCATATACATAAAATACATAATTAACCTTAAAAAGACAGGAGTCATATGCATAAAATACATAAATAAATAAATCTTAAAAAATAATAGTAGCAAGCATGGAATAAATATTGCAGTAAGCACATCAATAAAACACTTTTAAAATCATAGCTTTTCTCACAATCCTGACTTTCTTCTCCTCACCATGCTATAAGATACAAGCCAGAGAAAAGAGAATCTCAACCACAATCTCACTTCTTAACCAAGAACCTGTCTGCCTAAAATTCTATCACCTATTAGGTCCCATTTCTAGTGACCTGAGTGTATTTAAAAACAAACAAACAAAACCCACAAATGCAACCCCATCAATTTCTAGGGAATTGTTCACAGATTCTGAGATTGCTGAAGGCCCAGGTATTCATCATAAAGGTGCAACTGGCCAGCATGAGGCATCACCTGTAACTCATTCACATGTGCAGTGACCTGCAAAGGTTACATAGTGTATTCTCAGTTTCTATGTGGTGTGCGGTGAGGACTGAGCTCAGGACGAGGGTGGACTTGGCAACACTCCCAATCCCCCAGTGACCACCTTCACCGAGCAAATTGATTCCCGGGCAATGCCTGGGCTCTACAAAGTAGATATGTGAACTCCCCGTTCCTAATGACCCTGGCCAGCACTTTAAAACACCCAAATTGAAAATGCTTCATGTCAGTGAGTATTGGGAGAATTTTAACAACTGGATTAAAAGGCCAATCAATTGGTAAATCCACAAGGGAAGTGCTAATGCCAGGGAATAGATTAACCGTTAACTGATTTCTAGAGCAAATGGAAAGGGCAAATCTCAGAGAAACGAGGTGAGAAAGAGAATAAAGTAAGACGTAGAGGCAGGAAGAGCAGAAAGAAGCTGGAGCAGTAGAAACCAGTGTGCCAAGCCTGTAACACCACAGGGGAAAAAAAAAATCTTTTTTTTTTTTCCTATTGCCTCCCTATCCCACATTTTCCAGTATTTTTTAAATGCAGATAAAATGTAGGCTGGTTTATTCTGTTCATCCATTTTCTTGTATATGGTGCAATAATCAGACACTGACATTAGGGTGGGGAAATAGAACTTGGAGCATACGAGCACATTTCTTATCGGTCTATGCCGTTTGCATTTTCTTACTGTGAACAAGTACTCAAAGATATATGAAATGTGTTCTGCGGGATATGTTTAATTCCAGGCCTGCTTTCTCTACTATCTAGTCTATTTCTTGGTCAAATAGTTCTACTGCCAATCACTATATGAGCAAATCACTTTATTTCAAATTATATCCCACCCCACACTGCCAATCCATTTACTAGCAAAATGGATTTGAGAAGGCCTATAATAAAAGATTCATAGTAAGGCTGTTAAATAAAACAAGCAAATAAAATGCATGGAAAGGAAGGGGAAATAAAAGTCCCAGGCATGGTATTGGCTGGGATTGAGCAAGGAGCATAGTTCCAAGTTTCCTGCAGAAAAGGCAAAAATGGAAACATGATGGGGTTATCATTCCTGTTGTCTGCAAAAAGATTTTATGCCAGTTTGTCAAAGAAGACTTTTTTTTAAACAGGTGCTGGATTCTAAGAGACACTCTGTCAGGCACTTTGGAAATATCTTGATTTTATGACCATAAACCTAGCCACTGGCTCTCAAATCTGACCCCTGAAGAAGAAAGCTTATTACATATGGCTAGGTCCCCGCTCTCAAAATTTCTGACCCAGAGGTCTACATTTCTGACAGGCTCACCAATGCTGCTACTGTGGGACCACACTGACACCATAGGACATAAGAGTATTCATCCCAATGTACTGTGATAATGCTTCTGTACTGGCTTGTTTTTTGTTTTTGTTTTTTTAACTTGACACAAGCTAGGCTCATCTAGGAAGAAGGAGACTCAATTAAAATGCCTCCATCAGACTGGCCTGTAGGCATACCTGCGGGGCAGTTCCTTGACGTAATGATTGATTTGGGAAGGCTCAAGCTGGCACTGTGGACAGCAGCAATCCTGGGGAAGGGGTCCGGGCTTGTGTAAGAAAGTAGGCTGAGCAAGCAAAATTCTCCATGCTTTCTGCTTCAATTTTTTTTCCCCCCTGGAGTTCCTGCCCTGACTTCCCCCCAGTGATGGAACCTGGCCTGAGAGGTATAAGCTGGAAAAAAACAAAAACCAAACCAAACACAAAAGCCACTTTTCTTCCCCGGGTTGCTTTTGGTCATGGTGTTTTATCACAGCAATACGAATGTTACGATGGGTCCCATCAAGTAGTTCTGATGAAAATCTGGAGATGCTTAACAGTGGCATTTCAGTAATACTTGAAAGCATTTCTAGTGCTAAGGAGTCAAACACGCTCTTCTTATGATCTAATCAGAAAATAACGAAGCAACTTGAAGATGGCCCTAACACAAACATGTTACAGCCCCTCTGACCCAACGGTGGCTCAAATATCGCTCATGATACAACTTGTAGAATATTCATTGATTAACAGCACCCCCGGTTCACCCACAAAGCTGCTTTCCTGCCAGCATTCAAAATACATTATAATTCAGTTCTGAAATTAAGAATCAATGATCTTGGGACTGGTCAGTTGGTAAAACTGCTTGCCACCAAGACTGACTACCTGAATTTAATCCCTTTTGGAACCCACACCGTGAACATTAAGAATCAGCTCGGAAAGTTTCCTCTGACTTTCGAGAATACACACAAAAGAACCAAGAGCCTTTAGAAAAACTTTTTGTTGCTGTTTTCTTTTCTGTTGACCTGGGGAAGGAAGATCAACTGTTGTAAGAACTAACATATACCCTTTTTCTGGAGAAGAGAGAGTAGTTACTTTCAAGATAAAGAGCATCATTGGCCTGCCAGTATCCCTGGGTAAGGGGCCCCTGAGCCACAGCACTCTAGTCACACCTGTGACCCCTTGTCCCTAAATTCTACTTAGTTCTTAGTTGTCAAAAGCACTAGGTGCCACAGAATCAATGAGTGCATTTAACAATTGCACCCAGATACAAACCACAGAGAAAAACATAAACACAAATCTTCCAACACTCACACTTACAATTGGCCTGTTTTATAAAATTAAAAAAGTTAAAAATAGCCAGGCGCTATGGTACAAGCCTGCAATCTAAGCAATTAGGGGGCTAAAACAGAAAAATAATAAGTTTGAGAACAGATCTTGAACTCCCCTGCCCCTTGGGTGGGGGGGGCAACACCTGAAAAACAAATCAAGCAGACACACTTGCAGATATATGCATTTACCTCAGAAAAGGATAAAATAATTAATTAAAAAAAAAAAACTAGTGCAGTAGTCATATGAGGGCCAAGAGCCTCCTCATACACTGGGGGCGGGGGACTGTTATGTAGGGACACTTCACTCCAGAGGAGTGGGATGGAAGGGTTAGGGGGTAGAGGGTAGGAGGGCGGGACTGGGAGGTGTGGGAAGACAGCACTGTGATGAAGGTGTAACCTGAAGTAATGAATAAATATTTAAAAAAAAGATTTTTAAAAACCTAAAATCTTTCTAAGACCTTTGAATTCCAATAAATTAATTAGTTTTCAAAAACTGAGTTCAACACATTTTAGCTAAGTCCCTATTGTATGCCAAGTACTGGATCAGAAGCTGGGAATAAGCACACAGACCCTAGCAGCTCTTCTGAGATCTCGGTAGCTTTCAATGTGATACCAGTTAAGTAGCTGCTGGATGTCTGGCTGTGGAATACCAGCTGTGCCCAAGGAATGGATACATTTAACTTCTGGGGTACACAGGGGTTCTGTGGAAGACATGGCCTCATGGGTAACCCTCAGAGGAGCTACAGCTAGTGGGAACAAAGACAGGAAAATGGTAAAAGATCCTGAAGCAGGCACTGAAAGTTGCATATGTAAGAGTTAGTCATCCCTCCCTCATTATACACTGAAAACATGAGCCCAAAGGGGAAATTGCTGGCCCAAAATCCACTTCCCAGAATTCCTTTAGAAGTGATTATTACAGTTCCTGTTCCACATAAGCAGAAGCCACTAACAGGCTCGTGGGTATGCCTCTTATTCAACTTTTGCTTTCCTGTCTTTGTCATTCACCTCTGCAGGTGCTTGAAAGACAAACAAGTCCAACAGTGTGTCTGCCATTATGAGGAGAATGAAGTACAGAGAGAAAGACAGACACTATTGGAACTGCCACACCTGCCCAGGACTGCCCACATCCAGGTTTTGGATTGTGGAGAAAGGTAAATTCTGATTTAGTTACTGCCTTGACATGAGGAAGTATACAGAGAACTGTCTCATATACACAGAGTTGTGTAAGAATCACCGCTTATTTTTCTTATTTACACGTACTGAATTTTAAAATTGCTAAATTTTAGAGCAAACAATAATATCAAAAGCCAACTATCCAAATCCTTTACTCTTATCAAAATATGAAATTGAGGCTGTCCTGACACCTTTGTGAAATGTGGTCATAATCACAGAATAAACAGTATGGCCAACTGTATGACCAGAGTTTAAATAAGATAGTTAATAAAAAAAATAATAAACTTGGACATGGTGTCACCAACCTATAGTCCCAGAACTTGGGAAGCTGACATTGAGAGATCATTAGTTCAAAGCCAGCCCAAGTTACATAGTTAGTTACATAATATCTCAAAACACCAGGGAGGGAATATAATAAAATAACATGATAACAATGGCTAGCACCATTTAGTTTCCAGTTTCCTCAAAAAAATTTCATACCAATGCATAACCCCAGAGAGTAAATATTTGTTTTAATATTTGCTCTTCATCCTGCAAAAAACTGAACTATGAACACATCAATGTATATGTGCATGCATGACCAACACACATATACACAAATGGATCCTTCCATTTATCGACTCCTTATATGCCATGACTAATAGCAAGCTCTCATGTTGTCCTCTCCTTCTGCTACAAAATCAGTCACCTGTCATCATAGCCTAATCACTCAGCAAGAGACCATGCCAGACTTCCAATGTCACTTTTTCTTATCCACAATAGGAAGGCTAGAAGCCAGGTAACCCATGTGGGCGCAATATGGAATATGAAATGCTCAGGGACACACTGTGACTGCGGTCCACACAGCAATGTGTCACTTAATTTTCCTTCAGGCACAGAAGCACCCAGGCCATTACGTTGGCACTGCCACACGTCTGCTACCACCCTCAGTGTTCAGGGCCAACTTGAGGAGCAAGGGAATTGCAACAAGCCAGGGATAGCAGTAAGGATGGGGAGAATACAGGCTTGCTGTCCTCTGTGGTCTCCTGGGCAGCATGGGAGGCTGGCAGGTGGCCAGAGGCCAACACTACCTTGACTTGTCTAAGTGGCTATGATTTAGAACGAAACAGCACACAGGCAGCCTCTACTCAAACACAGGCCACTCCCGTCAGAAGACCAGAGAAGAAACAGAAAGAAGAAACCAAGGAAGAAAATACCCATCCAAAAAAGATAAACCCAGAAATTGGCACCTACACCTAAAATCACTACAAATTTGGGTGCAAGCCCTGAATATTCCAACACAGCTGGAACACAAGAAGAAATGACCTTAAACCCACCTTATGAGGACGATAGATGATCTTAAATAGGAAATGAAGAAATCCCTCAAAGAAATCGAGGAAAAGACAATCAAAAACTTGGGAGAAAAATCAATAAATCCCTTAATGAATTTCAAGAAAGCCAGAAAAAAACAAATAGTCGAAGAAAATGAATAAAACTGTTTAAGCCATGAAAATGGAAATAGAAGCAACAAAGAAAACACAGCTGAGGAACCATGGAGACAGAAAATCTAGGTAAACAATCAGGAACTACAGACACACGCATCACCAATATAATACAAGAGATGGAAAAGAAAATTTAAAACATTGAGACCCAATAGAAGAAATATCTACATCCATCAAAGAAAATATTCAATCTGCTGGGCGGTGGTGGCGCACGCCTTTAATCCCAGCACTTGGGAGGCAGAGGCAGGCGGATCTTTGTGAGTTCGAGGCCAGCCTGGTCTACAAAGTGAGTCCAGGACAGCCAACGATACACAGAGAAACTCTGTCTC
Source organism: Lophiomys imhausi (assembly GCA_907164525.1). Lineage (NCBI taxonomy): Eukaryota > Metazoa > Chordata > Mammalia > Rodentia > Muridae > Lophiomys > Lophiomys imhausi. Next base: position 1,234,008 of record CAJQZJ010000102.1, on the reverse strand, counting down.
GGAAAAACCAAGAAAAGAAAAGAAAATATTCAATCTAAAAAAATTCTCAACACAAAATATCCAGGAAATCTGGAACACAATGAAAAGGCCAAAACCTAAAAATAATAGGAAGAGAATATGATTCCCAGCTCAAAGGCCTAGAAAATACTTTTTAACAAAGTCATAGAAAAGAATTATATGACCTAAAGAAAGACATGCCTATAAAGAAGCTTACAGAACATCAAATAGACCAGACCAGAAAAGAAAGGTCCCTCGCCACATAATAATAAAAACACAAAACACACAGAACAAAAAAATAATATTAAAAATTGCAAAATAAAAAGGCCAATTAACATATAAAGTCAGACAGATTAGAATTATACCTGACTTCTCAGTGGAAACACCAAAATCCAGAAGGGCCTGGACAGACATACTGCAGACTCTAACAGACTACAGATGCCAGCCCAAACTACTATACTGAGTAAACATTTCAATCGCCATAGATGGAGAAAACAAGATATTCCATGATAAAGTCAAATTTAAACAATCATTGTTCATTGATATCTCTCAATATCAATAGACTCAATTCCCCAATAAAAAGACACAGACTAACATAATGGATACAAAAACAAGATCTAACCTTCTGCTGCATACAAGAAACATACCTCAGAATCAAAGATAGACATTAACTCAGAATAAAAAGTTGGGAAAAGATTTTCTAAGCAAATGATGCCAAGAAACAAGTTGGTGTAGATATTGAAATATCTATCAATATAACTTCAAGCCAAAATTAATCAAAAAAGATGGGGAAAGACACTTATTTTAATTCTCAGCATCAATGCCTCAAATTCAAGGGCACCAACATTTGTAGGAGAAACATTACTAAAGCTTAAATCATACATAGAACCTCAAACATTGTTAGTGGGAGACTTCAATACCCCACTCTCGCCAATGGACAGGTCATCAAGATATAAACTAAACAGAGAAATAATAGAACTAACAGACATTATAAACCAAATGAGCCTAACAGATATCTACAGAACATTTAACCCAAACACAAAAGAATATACTTTCTTCTCAGCACCTCACAGAATATTCTCTAAAATTGACCACATACTTGGTCACCAAGCAAGTCTCAATGCATACAAGAAAATGGAAATAACCCCTTACATCTTGTCAGATCACCACTAATTAAAGCTGGATTTCAACAGTGACAGGAACAAAAGAAAGTCTACAAACTATGGAGACTGAACAGCTATATACTGCATAACTACTGTGTCAAGGCAGAAAAAGAGAAGAAAATTAAAGACTTAGTAGAATTCAATGAAAATGAATGCACAACATTCCTAAACCTATGGAACATGATGAAAGTTGTGCTAAGAGGAAAGTTCATACCACTAAGTGCCGACATGACAAAGCTGGAGAGATATCATATTAGCAATTTATCAGCACACCCAAAAGTTCTAGAACAAAAAGAAGCAAGCACACCCAAGAGCAGCAGATGGCAGGAAATAATTAACTGAGGGCTGAAATCAATATAATTGAAACGAAGAGAACAATACAGAGAACCAATGAAACAGAGTTGTTTTTTTCAAAAAAAAAAAAATCAACAAGATAGGCAAGCAAGCCCTTATCCAAACTAACTAAAAGAAAGAGAAAGAATATACAGATTAGCAAAATCAGAAATGAAAAGGGGGCATTACAACAGACACTGAGGAAATCTAAAGAATCATTAGGTCATACTTCAAAAACCGGTACTACACAAAATTGGAAAATCTAAAAGAATGGACAATTTTCTTGATTGATAGATATCACTTACTAAGTTAAATCAAGAGCAGATAAACAAATAGACCTATAACCTCTTGGCATAATGTTATCGTGAACTGTGTAAGGTTTACCCTTGCATTATTCAAATGCTGATTTCTCTATCCCACTATCTGGTTTCAGTGTGTACATGGAATTGTAATGCTTATTCTAGGAATTTCCTGTCTCCAGTTTGTATAAACATAGCTATCCATTTATTCTCTGCCTTGTCAATAAAATCTAGTCAGCCAGTACTGGGCAATGGATAGAATAGGGTGGGACTTCCGATTCCATCAAGGGTAGGAGAAAGAGAGGAAGTACATTGAGATTTATCTACAAGAGAGGTCCAGGACACATCATGAGAAAAAAGTTAGGCCATAAAGGAAATAATCTCTGGGATTTTGGCTGGGAGGTAGCCAGACTAGTTTTGAGGATTACAATAGATTTATATTGCCCAGATAATTAAATAAATCATGGTCTCTGTGTGTCATTATTTGGGAATTTGCTAGGTTAAAAACACCTGCTGTCATGTTAATTTCCAGATACATTTATAATAATATTCATTTGCAATAAACCCCAAAGAAATAGAAGCAGTCAGTTTCCCAACCAAAAGAAGCTCAAGGCCAGATGGTTTTAGTGCAGAATTCTAGCATACTTTCACAGAAGAGCTAATACCAATAGTCCTCAAATTATTTCACAAAATAGAAATAGAAGGAACATTGCCAAATTCCTTTTATGAGGCCACAGTCACCCTAATACCAAACCTCACAAATATTCAATAAAGAGAATTACAGAACAATTTCCCTCATGAACATAGATGCAAAAATACTCAATAAAATACTTGCAAACTGAATTAAAAGACACATCAAAAAGATTATCCACCATACTCAAGTAGGCTTCATCCCAGAGATGCAGGGATGATTCAGCATATGAAAATCTGTAATGTAATCCACCATACAAACAAACTGAAAAAAAAAACACACACACACACACACACACACACACACACGATGACCTCTTAGATGCTGAAAAGTCCTTTAACTAAATTCAATACCCTTTCCTGATAAAAGTCTTAGACAGATTAGGGATACAAGGGACATGCCTAAACATAATAAAGGCAATTTACAGCAAGCCTTTAGTCAACATCAAATTAAATGAAGAGAATTCAAAGCAATTCTCACTAAGATCAGGAACATGATAATGCTGTCCATTCTCTCTGTATATATTCAAAATAGTACTTGAAGTCCTAGTAAGAGCAATAACACAACTAAAGGACATCAAGGGGACACAAATTAGAAAGGAAGATGTCAAAGTATCGCCATTTGCAGATGATATGATAGTACACATAAGTGACTCCAAAAATTCTATCATTACAGCTGATAAACACTTTCAGTGAAGTAGATGGATACAAGATTAACTAAAAAAAAAAAAAATCAGTAGCCCTCTTATATACAAATGACAAATGGGCTGAGAAAAAAAATCAAGGAAATAACACTCTTCAAAATACCCACAAATATCTTTGGGTAATTTTAACAAAGCAAGTGAAAGATCTGTATGATAAAAACTTCAAGCCTTTGAAGGTGGAAATTGAAGAAGACATCAGAAGATGGAAAGATCTCCCATGCTCATGAATCAGTTGATTAACATAGTAAAAATTGCCATCTTACCAAAAGCAATTTACAGACTCAACCACTCAATCCCCATCAAAATTCTAATTCAATATTTTACAGACCTTGAAAGAACAATTCTCAACTTCATATGGAAAAAACCCACAAAAAGCTAAAATAATCCTGCACAATAAAAGGACATCCAGGGGTATCACCATCTCTGATTTCAAACTGTACTACAGAGAAATAGTAATAAAAACCACATAGTATTGGCATAAGAACAGACAGGTTGATCAATGGAATCAAATTGAAGACTCAGATATAAATTCACACACCTCTGGACCCCTGATATTTTATAAAGAAGCCAAAAATATACAGTGGAAAAAAGAAAGGATTTTCAAGAAATGGTGCTGGTCGAACTGGATGTCTGTATGTAGAAGAATGCAAACAGATCTCTATTTATCACCCTGCAAAGAACTCAAGTCCAAGTGGGTCAAAGACCTCAACATGAAACCAGGAACGCTGAATCTGACCGAAGTGTGGAATAGCCTTGAATGCATCAGCACAGGAGACAACTATCTGAACAGAACACCAGTAGTACAGGTGCTAAGATCGACAACTACTAAATGGGACCTCATGACAATGAAAAGCAACAAACACTAGCAATAGGACAAAATGGCAGGCTACAGAATGGGAAAAGATTTTCACCAACCCCACGTCTGACAGAGAGCTAATATCCAAAATATAACCAACTCAAGAAACTAGACATTGGGCTGGAGAGATGGCTCAGCGGTTAAGAGCACTGGCTGCTCTTCCAGAGGTCATGAGTTCAATTCCCAGCAACCACATGGTGGCTCACAACCATCCATAATGAAATCTGGTGCCCTCTTCTGGCCTGCAGATATACCTGCAGACAGAACACTGTATACACAATAAATAAATCTTAAAAAAAAAAAAGAAACTAGACATCAACAAACTAAATACTATTAAAATGGGTATAGACCTACACAGAGGATTCTCAACAGAGGAATCTTTAATAGCTGAGAAACAAAGAAATATTCAACATCCTTAGTCATTTGGGAAATGCAAATTAAAACAACTTTCGGATTAAATCTTATACCTGTCATAATGGCTAAGATCAATGACACAAGTGACAACTCATGCTGGTAAGGATGTGGAGCAAGGGGAACACCCCTCCATTGCTGGTGGGAGTGTAAACTTGAACAGGCACTTGGAAATAAATATGGCATTTCTCAGAAAGTTGGATCAATCTATCTCAAGACCCAGCTATACCACTCGTGGGAATATACCCAAAGGATCCTCTACCACACCAAAAGGACAAGTGCTCAACTATATTCATAGCAGCTTTACTCATTATAGTCAGAAACTGGAAACAACCTAGATGTCCCTCAACTACAGAATGGATTTAGTAAAAATGTGGTACATCTACACAATGAAGTATTCATCAGCTGTCTAGAAAAAAATGATGAAAATTTGCAGGCAAATAGATAGAACTAGAAAAAATCATTGTGAGTACGGTAACCCAGATCCAGAAAGACAAACATGGTATGCACTCAACTCAGAGAGACTAAGTAACAAGGATTGCTTAAGGGGGGATGCAAGGATATTCCTAGGAAGGGGAAATAGAATAAATCTTCCAAATGGACTTGGGGTGAGTGGACAGAACAGGTAGGGTCAGGTTGGGGAGAGGATCAAGGGAGAGAACACTGGGAGAGATGAGTAGAATTGGGGAGGGGGGCATTTTGGGAGCAAGGTAGAAACCTAGTGCAATGGAAACTCCATGGAATGTATGAGGGTGACACTAGCGAAGACTCCTAATAGTAAAGGACATGGATCCTGAACCGGTCATCCTCTGTAACTAGGCAAAGCCTCAAGAGATTGGGATACCAACCCAGCCACAAAACCTCTGACCTACACTCTGTAATGACTGTAAGTTGTTCCAGGACAAGAGTCTAACAAAATCATCATCAGAGAGACTTCATCCAGCTATTGTTGGGAGCTGATGCAGAGTCTCACAACCAAGTATTATCTGGAGCTCAAGGAGACCTGTGGAGGAGTGGGAGGAAGGATCAGAGGAACTAGAGGGGCCATAGACAACAAGAGAAGATGGGCTACCAGAATCAAATGACCAGGACTCATGGGAACTTGCAGAGATCAGGGAACCTGTTGGTGTCTGACCTAGGTCCTCTGCATATATGTTATGGTGAAATAGCTTGGGGTTCCTGTGGGAATCCTAACAGAGGGAGCCGGGGCTGTCTCTGACTCTTTGCCTGCCTTTGGAACCCTTTTCCTCCTACTGGGTTGCCGTGTTGAGCCTTGATGTGAGAATATGTGCCTGGTCTTTTTGTAGCTTGTTGTGCCATATTTGGTTGATGTCCCTGGGAGGTAAAGTGGAGGGGTGGATCTGAGGTAAAGGGGAGGTGGTGAGGAGAGATTTCGGGGAGGGAAGAGAGGGCAAACTACAGCCAGAATGCAATAATATATGAGAGAAGAATAAAAAGGGAATTTTTAAAAAATATCAATCGTAATCCTCACCCCAAACAAACAGAAGCAACAAGAAGGAATCACTGCCATTCTCACAATTCATCAGTGAAGAAGGTGTTGAGTGGCCAGATCCTCTTCCTTGAAGCATTCACTCCAGGAGAAAGGAGGGAATACTCACAGGGCTCAGGAAACTCAAAAGCTTACAAAACCCACAAGCCCCTCCCCAAGGTTACAGAGGGAGAACTCCTATCAGGGAAAGGAGACTCTGGAGTGGAGGTGGCTGCAAGGTAGACAGAGAGTTCCAGAGATGTACCCATCAGGGTTCCTCACTCAGGCTAGGGTGACTTTCCAGTATGTATCTGTATTTGAGTGACTCATGCCCTGTGAGGAACGCCAATAAACTCATGGGCTCACTAAGCTGCAGTGGGTAGAAGTGCTTCTTGGGTCTACTGCCAACGCCCTATCTTGGGGGAATACATGTTTGTTCATTGAAGACAGTACCAGTAAAATCGAAATGCATATCCAGTGAAGACTGCCAACAACACATAATATGGTCCAATTAGTGAAAAAATATGCACATACTACATCCCTATCAGTGTGTATAAAGTGGGAGAGATCCAAATGTCACTGGTCATCTTCGAAGGGTAGAATTTCAAATGAGTTTTAGCTTATATATAGGAAAATATGTATCAGAGATAAAATTAAAATATATTAGGAATGAATGCCAAATAGGAACGAATGTGTGGGGAGAGCATTCTTCATATTGGTTTTCGTGATGTTTAGAGTAGATAAGAGAGGCCCATAACACAGTACCTGACACCGAAGGATTGCATTATTTCTATTCCTTCTGAAGAGCTAAAGTTCACCTGTTGAAACACTGTCTAGGCTCTAGACACGGCACAACTGTAACCCAGAGGTTTCTTAATTAATTTCCTTAAATTCATATAAGCATGAAGAGCTCTGAAACCACCTCCATCCAGAGGAATGAAGAATGCAGGCTGACTTCCTCAATACAGCTGTGCAGCGAGAGGGGATGACATCACTGTATATGTGTCTGAGCTGAGGCAAAAAAACTTCACTTCTGGCTCTGCAAACAAAAGGTCTGAACTATGCTTGCCAGCCTGCTGGAAAGGTGATGGTGCTGGCTAATAACTACATTTTGTATTTGGGACCATCAAACCTCCCAAGTCACAAACAAGCTTTGTGTAGTATCTCTCTACCGCCACCACCTCCCTTGAGCAGATCTTCCTGTCACATCTGGTACAAATCAAAAGCATACCACAGGGGGCTTTGAGAGATGGCTCAGTGGTCAAGAGCACTTGCTGCTCTTGGAGTGGACCTAGATCCAATTTCCGGAACCCACATGGTGGTTCACAACCATCTGTAACTCCAGTTCCAGGGCATCCAACACCCTCGTCTGACCTCCGAAGTTATCAGACATGCACATGGTGCACTTACATGCATATATGCAAAACACTCATACACATAAAATGATCAAAAAAAATTTTTTTTGGGGGGGGGGGTTCGAGACAGGGTTTCTCTGTATAACAGCTCTGGCTGTCCTGGACTCACTTTGTAGACCAGGTTGGGCTCGAACTCACAGAGATCTGCCTGCCTCTGCCTCCCGAGTGCTGGAATTAAAGGTGTGCGCCACCACTGCCCGGCTCAAATATTTTTTTTTAAAATACCACCACAAGAGAGAGCAAGCTGGGGGCTGGAGAGATGGCTCAGCGGTTAAGAGCACTGCCTAGTGCTCTTCCAAAGGTCCTGAGTTCAATTCCCAGCAACCACATGGTGGCTTACAACCATCCACAATGTGATCTGGTGCCCTCTTCTGGAATGCAGGTGTACATGCAGATAGAGCACTCATGCATAAAATAAAATAAATCTTAAAAAAAAAAGAGAGAGAGCAAGCCACCATGATACTGGCACAGTCACAACTGTGGTAGTCTGTATGTTCCAGCCCTGGGAGCTAAATCAATGCCAAAACTCGGAAAACCCTCTGTTCAAATGCGTTTTAAAACCCATCTATCCTTGTTGGCTGGTGAAAGCTAGTCTCATCTTCTCTCACAGCACGAGGCTGCTCAGTTCTCATTCTTCAGACATGTGTGTGATACATTTTGATGCTCAGGGGCTACCATGTCCAATAAGGCAGCTCCTGAGCTCAGCCAGGCCTCTGCAGCCAGATCCGTGTGTGCAGCAGGCAGGACAAGAAACCTTCATCCCCTCACTGAGGCTGCCCTGCCGCCCTCCGAAACCTTCATCCCCTCACTGAGGCTGCCCTGCCGCCCTCCGAAACCTTCATCCCCTCACTGAGGCTGCCCTGCCGCCCTCCTCCATTCTCCATGCACGTGAACTTGGTTAGCCTCCATGCTTGATGAACTGGCAATGCAGTATCTTCTCACACCCTGAAAGAGCAACCTGGAGGTTTCTGATATTTTCAAGATGAATGCTTCCGTAGTTGTGTGTTAAAAATAACGCAGTTCCATCTATGCACCTAAGAGCTCTGAAATAAGAAGCTGGTTTTGACCAGACCGACTTCACCCATCATCCTGCTGGAAAGGCTAGAAACACAGAATGCATTTTAAATGGCACCTTTTCCAGCCCAATCAGCCCTCAAAAACCCTTCTGATGGCAGTTATTTATGTGTGAAAGTGAAAAGCTCTACATGCATAAATGTATCCAGATGACTGATTATAATTACCATGAAAAAGGGGCTCGTAGTTATCACTGAATCATTTCAACTTTGGGAATGAGTAAAGACTTACACAAGGCTCTGTGCTGTCACGTGGGTACAGTGAAAGAATGCAAGGCCATACATGCATTTTCCATCCCGCACCTGGACCAAGGTGCAAGAATTTGTTTCTACTATGGTCCAGAAGAAAACAATAGCCTGATAATTAACATAGAACTTGCCTAGAGTGTAAAATTTGAACCTAAAGAACTTTGAAAAAATATATATTCAGCACCTTTGTAAAGTCTCCAGGAAATAAACAGTATCAGAAAACATAACACCTTTGTACTGTAGCATCCTGCTTAGGGAATGTCAATACTTTTTACAGTGTGATCTCAGCTTCCTTGTCCCTCATGGCAACCCAAGAGTACTCTGAATTTCATAGAGTTGAGGGAAAAGCTGTGCCAAATGTTCACAAATTCTGCCCTTCTTAGTCCAAATTCAATAGTCACTAAGGGATTGTTTTCTACAAGCATACTAATGTGCTGTCCACACCTCCATTTTTATGCCCACACCGTACTCAACCATTCTGATTCATGTCCCATAGACCATGCTATGGACTACACTGCTGTCCCTCTCCAGCTCACAGGGTGAAGCCCCAGCTCCGAGGCAACAGCATTTGGAGATGGGACTTTGAGAGGTACAGGCATGGGTGTGTTCGAAAGGACGAGCCCCTCCTGATAGGCAGAGACCAGAGTAAAGAGTTTCTCCCTACCGTCACATGAGTATAGAGGTCTATTTGCCAGGGGGAGGGCTTTACAGAGACCAGATTGGCTGGCACATTGCTCTAGCCTCCAAAACTGTAATAAAATAAATGCCTGGTGTTCAGAGAAGCCAGTCTGTGGCATTTGTCATGGCAGACTGAGCTTACTAAGACATCTGCCTCCCATGGATCCCCACTGCTCCATTCCCTGGCACTAGGCAATGAAACCATTCATCGCACTGAGTGATCTCCACTGGGATGCTAAACCACATTTCCTTCTAGTTGATGCACCACTTTCAGAAAGCTCTATTCTTCCAGTAGCATCTCTCCATATCCAGAAGGAGTGGGAGCCTAGGGTCGTGACTAGCTCATCACATCTCTTTGGATGACCTATGAGAGTCACTGCTGTAAAACCAGGCTTAATATATCTCCTTATGAGACTCAAATAACTTACATGGAAAACGCATTACAAGTTGTGAGGGGTCATGTGAGTGTACAATATAATTATATTGTCATAGCTCTTTTTTATTTAAATCTCACCTCAATGCAAAAAGCATAAAGCTCCAAGAACACAATCACATGAAAATACTCATAGTAGTCTATGCCATTCTTCATGAGTTACTTCCTGTCTATCCATTTTTTGTAAAGTGAGGTGAACATTACTTTTCAGGAAGATGTGATTCAGCCCTGGACTCAAGTGCTTGTTGGTTCTCCCTGGCCTTGGAATTTAAGGCCAGGTTGCTCATGGTCTGGCACCCACTCATCCAGTCAATGCCACCATAAAATTGTACATGGCTCCTTCTAAACGTGGACATACCTGGCATTATCATTTATTGTTTACGTCGGGGCAAGATAGGCAGGAAAAAAGGAGAGAAAATAGGATAAGAGAAAGTTCAAAAACATTTTAAAGAATTGTCTACACTAGCCAGTGCTACTGAGTAAGTGGTCCCAGTGCCTGACCGAGATACTTGAGGTAAGGGCCGTGTCTTACCTTTAGAATTGCAGGCTCCATCGCAGCACCTGGCATGTAGCAAGAATCGATTATTCAGTAAACAAACAGAATGCACACCCAAGGCAGTGTATGTGAGGAGCTTCTCTTGCAGACATTAGGTTAGTCATCATAACTTCTAAAGTTCTTCTTGGAGAATTTGCTTCTGTGGAACCCAGCTCTGGCTCTGAAGTAAGAACTTTACAGCCCACAATGACAGCGATACTGTCTCTGAAGTGTCTGAGTCCCTTCCTCCATAAAGTAGGGGGACTAACAACCACCATCCAGCCTTCTTGTAAACACTAAAAAGATATGCACACAGCTCTTAGAACATTATCTAGTATACTCTACATAATAAAGGTTGTTTTGTATTTTTACCACACTGGGAATCAAAACTAGGACCTGGCACATGCTAGACAAGTGTTTTACCAGTAAGCTACATCCCAGCCCAATAATCTCTCTCTCTCTCTCTCTCTCTCTCTCTCTCTCTCTCCCCACCTACCTTTCTTTCTTTCTTTTTTTTTTTTTGATACTGTGCAGTTTTTCTGGCCTGAAATTCACTCTGTAGACAAGGCTGCCCCCAAATTTCGAGATATGCCTACCTCTGCTTCCTGAGTGTTGGGGTTAAAGACATGCACCACCACACCCAGCTTGCATTTATTATTTACAGATCTCTCTGAATAAAAGGCTACACAAGCCACATAAGTGATAAGCTGCTTACAATCTATAAATTATATCTAACAATATTTCCATCTGTCTATACTATTCTATACTTAATGAATTGTATATTTTGTGCTGGACATCAATAAAGCCTCATATAAAGAAAACTACAAACTTTGCTATCATAGGATTTGAAGCCCTCAGATTTAAGACCAAGCATGTATCCTGACAAACAGGACAAACAATAGGGACAGGGCCTGTGTCACTGAGGAGTAGACATTGCTACACTTCTAAGCAGTAATGTGCCAAGTAATTTTCCAGAAAGCCAGCTACCTCCAAGTAAGGCCACCAAACAAGAATAGAAGAAGCCATAACAATTCCACAATGACGTGGAACTACCACAAATCAGTGGATGAATGGGAAACAGACCATGACCAGTCAGACATTCTTAAATTCTCAAGCCAGGGACAACCAAGCAAGCATTTGGACATTGTGTGTGGGTCTTCCTAAGGAATTAGCCCCTCTCCCAACCTACACACTTATACACACACACACACACACACACACACACACACACACACACACACATATGCATGCACACATACATTTTCCTAAATGGATAGGTAATGAAGCAAAAAGATATGAAGGGTAATAGACAAGAAACAGAATGTAGTAAGAATTATGGTTTCTTTTAAAACCCAGTTATGTGAATATATGTTTTTGTTTTAATTCCAGGTGTGAAATATGGGGCTGCATTGTCTACAGCTGCTAACTATGATTTGTCTGGTGCTCTAGGAGTGGCGTGATTTTTTTTCCCCAAGTGCAGATAGTTTATATTTGGAATTCTGGGGAATCTTGAGAGGATATAAATGTGAGAGCCCTGGGAGGTGTTCTGAATTAAGAGGCAGCTGCTGCTCCCCCTGCTGCTATGGTTTGTTGTGGTTTGTCAAGCGGTCATGTACAATGAAAGGAGTGGAAGAAATAGGATATCCTATCTGTGAAGATCAACTCTGCCCAAGGAACTCTACACCCCCTAGTCAGCAGGAAGTAATCTAAAGTCATCCACATTCCCTTTCCTCTCTAATCTTCTTTCTCCTCTACTTAGTGTTTTGGGGTTGGAAGGGATTGGGGTGGAGAATGGTAGTAGAAAGAACCCAATAAAGTAACCAAAAAGCCTAGTTAAAACCAAAACCAAAGGGGTGGGGGATTAGCTACTGCAAGCTAAAGGAGTATTAATGCCCGCTGAAGCTTCTTCAGAGAGCAGTAAAAGCACCTTGAAAATCTACTCAGGATCCAAACTACAGATGAGAAGCCTGAATGGACTATCTGCTGGCAGAAAAATAATTACTAATGCAAAATAATTATCAGTCAAAACGTAGGGCCTTGTGCTACAGCTCTGAGAGGGACAGGGGTCCTGTCAAAACAGGACAGATGCAGCAAGGAGCCTAGGGAGTAGCTAGCTAATTGGACACATGTAGCCATTTACCCCAGTGGAGGCCTGGCTCAGGAAATCAGCCATGTCTTGAATAGATCTTACAGAACAAAAATAAAGATACAAACTAAGCCATTAGAGTGACAGGCCAAAACCCTTAACTCTGAACCTTTGCTTCTTCAAATGCAAACATCATAATGAAGATGTCCCTGTGTCCAGTGCATAAGTCAAGAAACAGACCTACACATGCTCCCACAGGCTGTTCATTAATAAACAAGGCCATTTTGGCCTCTCTTTTCCTATTTCTCAGATTTGGTTGCTGTCCTCTAAATGCCTACAGGGGTCATTCTCCCTAAAGACAGTCCCATTTAGGATATGGCTGTAACATTTTGTCACAAAGTTTTAACTTCTTCAGGTGTCTTGATTTCTGTAAACTAACAAAAGCATCAGCAAACCGGCCTGAAGGAAGTGTGCTGTTCAACCTTTGACTCCTCTACTCTGTATGGCTGGTCCTGACCCTCTCAAGCAGTAATCGGACAGTATTTCTGTGGCCAAAGAACTTTCTTATGAAAGATTAGGGTGACTATTATCAGAACAGAAATTGAGAAAAGTACTTCATGGAAACCCACAAAGGCACTTTTCTATAATTTCATTCATCTTTAAAATGTAAGGTTTAGGGTAATTTTTTAAAAAACCTCTTCATTACACTCCCTTCCGGAGACCACGGCATAACTGACCTTTCAATCCTGTACTCTACTGTGATCTGATAAAGCCTACTGTAAAATTTAATGAAGCGTACAGTACTAGCATTCTGCTATACAGGAACTTTCTCGAATTTTCCTTATCCTTTCAGGGAAGAAGTGAAATAATATGCTAGTATTAGAAAGGGTGACATTCACCAAGCTGTTGACTATTTTAATCTTTCTTTTAAAACTAAGTCATATTATCATTAATTTGAATGTTCCTGAAAACAGGTTTTTAGTTTTTGTTGGGTTTTGTTTTGTTTTTTTTTTTGGGGGGGGGGGGACTGGTTCATAAAATATTAACACAGCCAAGGGAAAAAGGCATTCCAACTCCAGTGAAATCAAGAGTATGTAAGGAACAGGTTTTTGCATCTTGTAAAAGGAAGCCAAGCATTGAAACAGAATTGCAGGACTCTCCCTCTCACCCACCACACCCAGTTTCCTCAAGTCTTCAGATCCACTGAGTTGTGAAAGTCCTGTGGGCATTCATTAATTGCCAGATAGGACCTCCTGACAAATCAGTTTTTCACAAGGGCTTCATCATGTGGCTTTCCTTGATTATGGGTTCTAATGTTTCCCAGTCTCTCTTCAACTACCCCCAGCTGAAGAATAGGGAACATTCCTACCCAAGAGGTAGGAATAAATAATATAATAAATAAAATAAAATAAACAAAATAAAAGAGTCAGGTCAAAGCACAAAGTGGAATTAACCTTGATAGAACATGTTTGTTTTTTAATAACAATTTGCTTCATAACAGCTATGTACTTTTATATAAAATCTACATGTTTCTGAATTCCTCTGCACAGTTAGTTCAGCATGCTGGGACCTGGTGGACCTCTGGCCCCCTGAGACCATCGTTTTACACAAGCTTCTATTTCTGTAGGAATTCTCTCAAAGCTTTAACTGCCTGTATTTGAAGACCAATGTTAAAAAGAAAAACAGGGCTGAGGGAGTGAATGGAAAGTTGCAAGACTGTTCATTATTTAAATAAAATGTAAATCTTTACTTGGGTACATTCAGGGGAAAAAAGATGTCAACTTTCATCTCCCATCTTTCTGCTCCTTGATCTCACTCTCTGTTCTATGGTGGACTAGTGCAGCTAGAATCTCTGCTTTTCCATCATCTGTCTTTGAACTCTGTGCTGGTGAGATTTATATACCAAGCAATTACAGTGGTTAATCCTCCAAGCCAGTAAAAAAAAGATTGACGCTTTGCCTGGCCATGGATAAATGGAAGGATGGCCATGGAAGGAATCTCCATTACTGAGATTGGTCGGAAATGGGTATGCAAAGCTGACCAGAAAGCTCCACTTGCACTTGTACCCCAGAGTGTATGAGAAAAGTCCTTCTCCCTTATATTGCAGCCACATGAGATACAGATCTGAAGAAGTCAATGTGCCCTTAATGCCAGAAGGTGTCCTTCTAAGAGTTAGGTGGATTCATAGAAAGGGTGCCAAAGCAAGGACAGAAGGGAATACAACAGAACACAGAGATAGAGTGATACACATATATGCAGAGAGAATGTCATGAGGATGAGGAAGAAGAGAGCAGAATTCTCATGATCCCTGTTTAAACCCCCAATTCTACTCTATCTGAAGCAAGCACAGACCTTCCAGCTATGTGGGTTAAAAATACTCTTTATACACAAGAATTTATGCTCATTTTTAATAGACACAGTACACTTTCCAAAAATAAAAATATGGACATGTAACATCTAAAATCAGATCCTTCAATGCCTCCTTTCAAAAATTTAGAAGGAATGAAAACTTCTAAGTAGAGAACCAAGATCACATGCAATCTAGAGCTTACTTTCCCTGGGTCAAAAGCAAGTGCTAGATGGCCTTGGTTCAAGACACTATGTGTAAAGATGAAGGAAAATGCTATTTGCTCAGCTTGTTCAATTACTCCTAGTTCTGGCTCCCTACACTTTGTCTCACTTGCCCCCTACTGCCTGACCTGAAGCCTTGCTCAAAGCATCCCATCTACACTGTCTATCAATACACACCCTTCAACCTCCATTAGAATTCTTCCCCAATCTTTTCCTACTGAGTATCAAACTTCGTTAACCCAACTCTCAGAGAACGTACAGCATCCTAACACATCCAACTCCTGCCTCCCACCAGACCAGGAGCTGCTCCATCTTGCATCTGTCCTGTTTACCATCACATCTCCAGCAGACCCACTTTTATAGTAAGTCGTCACATGAATATGTACTGAATAAACCACAGAATAAATGGATGAAATTCACTTACGCTATTCGGCGTTACTTTCATAACAGAAAAGGTAAGAAAAAATGAGATGTCAGCTCACTTCTTTCTACGCAGAACCCTGCCAAGACTCTACCACTCAAGAGGACTTGGCCTGAGAGAAAAGCATCAGAGAACCAACTCATGGAACTGGAAAGTATTTTCTTCCCTATCCTATCGTCCCTTTCTCTTACCCTCCTTCCTTGAGAGAAATATTTTCTTCCTAGCCTCATATGCAAAGTAAGAACCCGTCAACTCAGGAAGGAGCTATCCTTCTAGAAAAGCGGACCTCAGTGTTGATGGAGGGACCGTGACAGCCAAAGTGGACTGGGTCTGTTGTTACCTGCTGTTTCCATGTTGTCACTGTAGTCCCCAACACCTAGAAAACATGAAGCCCGACATGACGGTTTGGAGCAGGATTCCAGGAGTCTCCATCACTGGAAAGCGGGATGCTAGGGGCTGCATCCTGACTGGTGCACAAGATGCAAACAAGTTTGAAAAGACACTCCAAGTCCATGTTCCAATTGACTTTATTGTTTATACTCAACAACTAGGGAATGTGAGGCTCCACTGTAGCCCTCTGCTGCCTGGCTACCGGCTGGCACACGGGAAGGAAGCAGTGGCCAGACCAGACTCTCCCATTGGCTGTTCTCTATGGCACATCTCTTCCTCTTCAGAAATTCCATCAGTCTTCAAGTTTGTTCTGAGACACCCAGCTCTGAGTTGCTGTGCTGAAGAAACCCCAGCTCTTCAAGGCCAGCATCACCCCACACTTACTGCCTTACTTTGAAGCAGCTGGCAATACATCTAGAAGCCATGCTCTTGTAGTTCCCACCTGGGAAGCAGGTAATGGGTCCCCTCCTGCATCTGATAATCAAGGGCCCATTGCTGTCCTCGCTGCTGAGAGCTGTGGCTGCAATCAGGCTCCTTTCAGCCAGAATGGTTCCCAGCAGCTGAAGGTAAGAGGATGCGAGCCCACAGA
The DNA here is from genome assembly GCA_907164525.1 of Lophiomys imhausi. Lineage (NCBI taxonomy): Eukaryota > Metazoa > Chordata > Mammalia > Rodentia > Muridae > Lophiomys > Lophiomys imhausi. The sequence continues at coordinate 1,217,626 of CAJQZJ010000102.1, read as the reverse complement.
GGAGACAATCAGGACCTTCCATGTCAATAACAGCATTAAAATGTGAAGCGTGCCGTGGATGAGAAAGTTGAAATCATCTTGTGAAGAGGAAACACTCAGGCAGCTGCCATGGAAACGAAAATATTCTCAGCTAAATGCTACAAGAAGCAAAGTCCTCCTTGCCCTGCCATTGCTTTCTGAGGATTTTTCTTCCCATATTAGCACCAAGTTCAGGTTAGCTTCCCTCTGCAGGAAGTGGAAGCTCCCCCGCAACATACACAGACTAGCCATCTTTTTGGCAAGTTATTCAAAGGTTAATAATGTACATGGCTTAAGTTTTAAGGGCATTTTCATTTTGGAAAACACAGGCACTTATATTGGTATTAACAGGTTTGACGGCAAAATCCTCCACTTTTGCCAAGATGGATCCCTTCACCACACATAGAAAGCAGCGGCAGGTCCTCTGGACCCTGGTGCTCACAAACTGGCTAGTTCCTAAGAAGAAAGCCCCAGACCAGGGTGAGTGCTTGTTGCTCTTTGGTTCTCTCTTGCAACCCAATGTTGTCCCTGTCTTAATTAGGGATTCTATTGTTTTGGGGATTCTTCTGATAAAACACCATGGCCAAAACCAACTTGGGGATGAAAGGGTTCATTTCATCTTACAGCTTGTGGTCCGTCATCAGGAGCAGAAAGATCAGGAGGAATGGTGCTAACTGGTTTGCTCAGTTTGCTTTCTTTTTTTTTTTTTAAATACTTTATTTTTTTTTCTTCAAGTTACATCTCAGTCACAAACCCTTCCCTATTCCCCCTTCCTATTCCGCCCTTCCACCCTCTTCCCCCAGAAGTTTCCCCTTTCAGTCCAACAGATGGTTCCTTCTCTTATAACAGTAAATACTATACAAAACAACAGATATAAATATGCCACATTTATGAGAGTTAAAAGGCCCAGTATACCTTCCCAATGTCCAGTTTATACATATTTGGCCTCTGACTTTAACATTCTACTATCTAACCATCTCCATGAGTTTAAAGGTCTATATCTGACTCAACATTCATACTAACTTGCAACACACTTTTAAGAGTATCTTCTTAGATCTATAACACCCTCTTGATTCCTAAACAACTCAAAATTTAACTATGAGACTCTAGCTGTCTATTCTTCAACCACCTCAGAGACCTGAGAGGGATAAATACATCTGCTTATATAGGAGATCTGCAGAATATGGCATTCAAAGATGTTATCTTAAATTAAGATTTTCTTTTTTTTATATCGAGACATATCAGCTCCTGACAGCACCCCCTATTCTACTCCAAGTAGAAGATAAGCATCGAAGAATCTCCAGTGTGAGATGGTTGAATTAGTGGCAAGCCTATCTCTTGGCATGAAAAAACCCCTTGCTCCAACTGCAGACAGACTGCTGTCCAAAAAGGACAAAACTTGGTGGCAGGGAAGTCGACCGCCTGGCTCTGCCAAGACAGGGTGGGTAGGTCCTTCATAATCCCTGCTCTACAACAAATGTCTGTCAGAGAAACAGGACCCAAAGGCTGAAGACTGATGCAGGAATGTATGGAGAGAAAATGGGAACTCAGTTTGCTTTCTTACAGCATCCAGGACCATCAGCTTTGGGGTGGCACCGCCCATGGTGAGCTAGGCCCTCTCACATCAACCATCAATCAAAAAGTGCCCCACAGACTTGCCCATGGGCCACTCAGGTTGGGACATTTTCTCAATTTGGGTTTTGTCTTCCCAAATGACTCTGGCAGCTAGGAAGGTTGAGAACCACTGCTCTAGCTTGTGTCGAGTTGACATAAAACCAGCAAGCACATTCTCCCTTTTTCTCCCTCTCCTTCTTTTCTTCCCTCCATGTGCATTATTTTTCCTTGGCCAGTGTGACAAATAAGGCTTGGTTTCTCTCTTGATGGCAGGAAAGGAAAATTTAGTAACTGTAAAAAGCCAATCTAATTGCTTTCAATGAATCCACTGGTCATTTCATTCTAAGACAATAAATGTCCCCAATCACTTGGCCTAATAGGCAAGTTAAGTGCCTGAATTCTTAATACAAATAAAAAATGGTAGCCTTATGCAAGAATGATTGATATTAGGACTTAGTTTTGAGTTTTCCAAACTGCACATTTTCTGGAGCACACTGTGGTTAGCCTCTGGCTAATACAGCTAAGAGAGAAATCTATCTAGCATGTGGAGGCATGGTGGAAAGAATGTGTGTTCCATGTCGAGCTCCAAGGGCCACATGCTAACTTCAGTGATTAGGGTCTGTAGATCGGAAGGCTGGGAGTGTGCATGGTACATAAAAAGGACACTTCTGTGTAATGGGAGTTAGATTTCTTTAGTGAATAGGTGGGAACTTCTGAAGTACAGTCTCTTCAAAGGAGGCATATGACTTTTGGGAAACACCCAGCAGTGCACATAGTCCTGGGCAACCAATAAGAAGGCACTCTGTATAAAAAGGAAAGCCCAGGAACCTGGGAAGGGCTTTTGGCTTGGCATAGCTTATAGCTGCTGGCTATAAGTACTTGGCACTGCTTGGCTGCTGGACACTGACTCATTTGGATGAAGGTGGGTGGAGCCCAGATTGGGCTGAAGCCTTGTGAAGCCTTGTTTTGGAGTCATAAAAGTCAGGACTCCTGGGAGATGCACAGACAACATCCTGCTGAGGGGTGTGGCCACAGGAACCATGACCACAAGAAAGCACCCTGGGAAGGATGTGACCAGGGTCCTAGAGAAAAAGCCCTCAAGCTGGCAATTACTGCGAACACAGCACCCTATTTAAGGGCATGGTGGCACAGCCCAAAAAAAGAGGCGCAAGAGACAGAGGTATGAAGCAGATGTGCACCAACTGCCGGTGCTGAGGAAAAAGCTGGATGTTAAGCAGAGATGCACTACCCAGCCCTTATGCCACACCAGCCCTGAGGTGGTAAGAATCAGGTGGTCAGGTGGTCAGGCGCCTCAGCACTGAGGTCAGCTGAGGAGACACAAAAAGGAGACTGAGAAAAGGCTGTGGAAAGGGGATTCTGCCATGAGGCACCCCAAGAAAGCTGAGAAAAGGCCACGGAAGGCTACACCTGCCACAAGTAAGCTTGGGTTGGCATAGGACCTGCTCAGAGAAAGTTTGTGAGAACTGGATGCTGAGGAGAGCCTTGGCCAGCTGGCACGAGAGCAGAGGCCTGTGGCTGATGAATGAGTGAGTGAGATGTGAGGTGTAAACACTCAGTGAAGAGACCTCAGCCTCAAGTGAGAGATAGTAATGGCCAGCTCCTAGGCCACACGGGTACAGTCCCTGAGGTGGCAACTCGGGCGGCCAGCACCCGGACTGCCTGCCAGTCGAGTGCAGAAGCCTCGACACCAAGGACTAGGCCACAAGGCACAGCATCTGCCCAAAGAGGGTTCAGCTAACCCCTGAAGCATGTGGGGGTGGTGCCCTGCTTTATTTAGCTTTGACAGGTCTCAACTGACTGAAGAGGCCTCGAGTCCAAGCTTACGTGAGGCTGCCATAGCAATGCCAGAGCCAGGTGACCATGGAGTGACTGCTTATTGAGATGTTCCTCCAGACAGACTGCTGACCAGTTGTCCTCAAAGGACCTGCCCCTGAGGCCATCTGCATTAGTATCCTTCTAAACAGATAGGGTTTGTTGGGTGGGAGGTGTTTATAGGTATTAATAAATATAGTTTAAAAGTCACCTTGTCACACTTCTGAACACTCTATCTCTCTCAATTCCATTTTGCCACCTAGAACTTCATAAGCTTTTCTTGATGGTAAAGGAGGTATCAAATGGAAATGTGGGGCGGTAGGGAGAGACAGAAACAATGAAAGAGGGATTTTATGAAGCTCTTTGGAGATAGAGAGATAGGCAAACACAGGATAAGAGCACGAAGAGGAGGTCCCTCTGGTGGGTCATAGATACATGGTGACACACGTGAATGGGATGCTCTTTTCTCTGTGGTACCAGCCAAAGTGCCAGCACCTTCACCCAATGGTAAATGTCATACAGAGTGGAATGTTGCCCTTGATAATGCCTGTGCTTAGGGCCAGCAGGGAACCTGTACACAGGAACAATGTGGACAGTGAAGATTCTGCAAGCTAGCTTAGAGGACCTGGAGCAGACATGTTCCCTGGTTATGTCTTCTCAATGCATGGGACAAGCAACACAGATATGCAGAAATTCTTTTCAAACCATCTTTAGTTTCCAAGGTCACTGGAAAATGCTCACATGTACAGGATCCCTGCAGGTAGTGTTGTCTCGGAAGGAAATTCTTTCTAGTTAACATAAAATCAGGCTCTGGATGCTTTTGTTGATTGCCTTAATAAATAAAATATGAACACCTTGGGAAAGAAAAACTGTCAAAAATTGAAAACTCAAGATGGGTGCTTATATTGGATGAATACATTCATCCATCCATTCAGTCAATCAATCAGTCAACAAGTACTTATGGGTTTCCACTGTGGGCTAGGAACTATGTTGGGAATGCACACAGGAAAAGACACAGCTCTTACCCTTAAAAAGCTTCCAGTGTAGGAAGAAATAAAAATTTTACATGGGTTCTGTAGCATCTTTTTAGACTACAAAAGAAGATTAAATGACTGCATGTGTGAAGTAATGAAGCTTCACAAAACTAACAAAACAAAACACACAATCCAGATTCCTTAGGGATGTTGGTTATAGTAAGCTTTTCACACTCAGGACAACGCTATTGTATTGTTAGATGAGATATATGATATGATAACATGTATATATCTACATTACTAGTTACAAACAATCATTACCATGGTTTTTTAAAAGCAAATGTTTTACATTAGAAATTTGTAAGTTCGCTTCCATTGGCCTCAGTTCTTTCGGATTTTCCAAACTGGTTCCTTTCTATGGTTCCTACACAGTTCAGGGAAGGCTTGGCCCCCTAATGGCTTGGCAAGATAAAAGTCTCTTTCATTCTCATTCATATCGTCATGTTCCCTTTAGTCTCTGTTATTTGGGGGTCTCTTTAAACTGAACCGACTTTAATCTCTGGATTGCACATATGGCAGCACACCTGATCGCCAGCTCTCTTTGATCTGAAACCAACAGATGTCGAGTTCAATTTTGTGGTACTTTGATGAAGGGATTGAGAGAAGGCTCATGAAAGCAACCTCCTCACCTGAAAACCCAAACCTTAACAATAATCCATGAGGCCATCAATGTAGTTATACTCAGTCTAGCAAGAAATGAACATACTACAAAATAAATACTCATGATGAATAGCCTTTACCTTGAGTCCATTTACTAATCTATTAAAACACAAAGAATTATTGAAGGTGAGTCAGTTGGGGATAGAAAAAGTTTTATGCTTTCACATCATTTAAAAGGCACTTTCTGTTCTTAAAGTAACAGGAAGTTTTTGGGAGCAGATAGTAGTTATAGGTGGCATAGCTTTATAAATTAAAGACTTAAATGGTAGGTTTTAAGTTACATATTTTTTAATCATAACACCACCTTGTTGGAATATTTTCTTTGCAAAGCAGGCATTGATATTGAAAGTTCTTATTACCAATCTTCTGTGAGACGTTTTTAGAAGGAAATATTCTGGTTAGCATCCATTACTTTACATCTGTGTAAAGGCAAAACCATCTGTGAAATAGAGACACTGTAAGAAATCCAGTCTATCATAAAGAAGTTTTGAGGGCAGTCTGCAGGGCTTTCATTTGTCCCTGCTAAATCAATGAATTAACAGGATTATAATAGTCAATGTAAGTGTTCACTACTTTTAAATAATTCTGAAATGATTTTAATTTCTATAGCATTTTATGTATGAATAAAATTTTCACATAATGAAGTTATCCAGACACTAAATCTAACCCCATCTTAAATCAAGCCATTGAAATATCTAGAAACTCCATGATTTATGGTATGGTGGTGGTACCATCCAGTGATGCTAACTGTTGTCAGGGTGAACTCATAATCCAAAGCCACAGTAGCAGGTTTAAAAGAGAGTGGACATAAACAAGCAGATATTCAGAGGGTCGGATACATAGAAAAATTAGCATTTTGAAGAGAAACTGGAATTGATGAAGCTACTTTTAGTACTAAGGGAAGATAATCAATCCCGCCTTAGAAATTCTAATCACACTGAAAGGCAAATGAGAGCTATTTTACCCCAATATTACTTATGCATGTGGCACAATTAGCATGAGATGCGACTGCAAAGTGAGAAGAGTAATTCTATACACCTCGGTCCTATTTATAATAATACTTTGCACTTAAGGAAATTATAACTTCGGATGTGAACTGAAGTATCTCTAAAATGTATTTACAGTCTGGAAAGCAACCAGAGCTTCCATTAACAGGGCTATGTTTTTCCTATTAAGCAGACTTCAATTTTAAACTCTAGTCGGATTTTCTCACCATTAAACTTGCTACATCCTGGACCACAACTTAAAATGATGGGATTGAACACTTAATAGTAATGGACAGAGAAAATTAAATCTGATCTTTTTTTTTCTTCTTCAAGACTATTCAGGGATAAAACACCAAAGGGAAACTGGAGTCCAAGGAGTACTTTCATACCTGGAAATTATCAGTAGTCAGGATTTATCTGCAAAAAAAAAAAAAAAACATTTAATGTAAAGGGGGGAGGAAAGAAATTCTATGCTGCAATTCAGAAGACCAGGATTTGAGGGCCACACTCCACCTTCAAGTGTGTGAAGGAGGATGCTCAACTCTCTGCCAGCCGAAAGGACATTGGGGCAATTAACATTTGAGAAAGCTCTTGGTAAATGGAGAAGTCCTGAAATGCACAGGTTAGTAAAAATGACCACCACTAGAAATGAGTCTGCAGGGCTAGACACAGGACTCACCCTCTCACTACCACGTACCCCGCAGCCACATTCTAGTCCATACTCTGCCCAAGGGGAGTCCTAAGTTTCCCAGTACATGCAAACCTCCCAGGCAGGCATCATTCCTGCCCACTACTCCACACTTCTCCCTCTGTGCCCCGTCTTCTCTCTATGAGGTCAGTTCCTGCATCAAAGCCACATGAAGCAAAGGGACAGTGGAACTGCCCACCCGAGTAACATATGAGGCCTAGGGCAATTTCTGTTCTCCCTTTTGCAGCATAACTCTTAAAAGTCTTCACACCCACACAATTCCTGTCTTTCCCATCTGTCTCAAGCTTCCTCCCTGAGGCATTTGCCCACCTCTCCACTCAGCAAGTTTCCAGCCACTAAGGACTCCAGGGTGCTGAGCTCAAAGGCCTGTCCTCTGATGACAGCTTGCTTGAAATATGCACAGCTGATGCCACCTTCTTTGCACCCATCATTTGGCTTCTGGGATGCATCTGTATCTTGGGTTTTCTTCTTTGCCAATGATCGCCTTTTCTCACTTTCCTTTGCAATTTCTACTCCCATCCAGACCTTGAACCCTGAGTACTCCAAAGGATGTCCCTGAAGCCTTTTCATTCTGTTCTGCTATGGTTTGGATATGGCTTGACTGTGTTTTCCTACTGCTTGAATTTTGGAAGCTTTGTCCCCAGTGTGTCAATGGGAGAGGTAGTGGACTTTTTAGGAGGTAGAGTCCAGTGGTAGGCCACTGGGATACTTCCCTCACAAGGGATTAATATAGATTTTATGGAAGCCCGAGTTAGTTCTCACCAGAGTCAGTTGTTGTAAAAGAACAAAACTGGCCCTGTCTACTTACTCTTCAGTTTCCTAGCTCACCAGGTGATCGCTTTCTTGGTGCATCCCTATAGTTAACCCATACAGAGAGGCCCTAGCCAGAGCTTGCACCATGGTGTCTGGACTTGCAACCTTCCAAACTGTGAGCAGAATAAATCTCTCTCTTCATAAGGCACCTAGCCTTGGATTGTTATGTAATAGCAATGGAATGGATCAATACAACTTTTTTCCTCATTCATTCCAGGATGATGACTCTAAATACCAGCTATATGCTCATGACTCTCAAATATAGTGGATGTTTTCCCTATTCATATTTTTTCATGTGAACTTGCCTATTTCATATTGCCTGTTTTCCATCCAGATCTCTTCAGTGAGTTGCATATTTCTGTAACCAGCATCAACTCAACATTTCCTCTTCGGGGAGAGGGTTTCAAATGCACATTGAGAACTTGAAATGCCTTCCAAACAATAGCTGATGATTGTCCCCCCAGACACCTGCTATACGAATGAGGCATCTTGCCTGAGTTAGTGCCAACTCTGTCCTTCAAGTTTGTGATAGTCAATCTTGTCACCCTGGCTGAATTTAGAGTCTCCTAGCAGAAACACTTCTAGATGAATATGTTTCCAGAGGTTTAGCAGGTGTGCAGATCCACTCTGATCATGGGTAGCACCATTCTATGGGATTCCGGGAATGAATAGAAAGGGAAAAAGTGAAATCAAGCTAAGTACCAGCATTCATCTCTCTCTGCATCCGGACTATAGTTCCAAGACCAGATGTCTCACACTGCTGCCACCACATCTACCTCCACTCTCACTGCCATACCTACCCTGCCATGACGGACTACATATCCAAATAAGGAGCCAAATAAGCTCTCCCTTCCTTACCCTGCTTTTGTCGGGTATATTTGTCACAGCAGCAGGAAAAGGAACTATTAGAATCACTCAGACCAAACTAGGATGCTTGGCTCCACAGTGTCATACACCCACATCTCCTCCATGTTCAAATTTCTAAAAACTACCTAGAATCTGGCCGCTTACCACAGTTTCACTGCCTCCAGAGACATGTCTCTGGAAATCTGCACTAGTGTCTCATCAGGCTGCGCATTCCAGCCTTTGCCTCTCTATGGTACCTTCACAGCATCTCGGGCAGAGCAGTCCTTTAAAGAAATTTTTATCAGTTAATGTCCTTCCTTCACATTGAACCTTCCATGGTTCTCATTCCCTGTAAAATCAAGAGGCATGGTGAAGTCATCCAACACACTACATAATCTACCCCTAACACTCTTTATCCTGATTCCTGATCACTCTCACTGCTGACTGATTCTCAACTTGCCCACAAGCCTCCACATTAGGATATCTGCACTGGCTTGTTCCTCTACAAGGAATGTTCTCCACCTGAGTTCTTCCACAATCTTTGTTCACAGTCACTTTTTCAGTGAGCCCTTCCTTGACCTTGTTTCAAATCATGAAGCCATTCCACCCCATCCCACTGCATTCTCTCCAGGTTTATCCACAGTATTTTCACTTCTGATATGCAATATCATTTCTTCAGTTTATTGTGCTCGTTGCCTATGCCTCACCCCTCACCCCTCACCCCTCACTCCCTCACCCCTCACCCCTCACTCCCTCACCCCTCACCCCTCACTCCCTCACTCCCTCACCCCTCACCCCTCACTC